>CAXAJV010000001.1:37610020-37664020 GCA_963969225.1 Xylocopa violacea | reverse complement strand
ACCGATTTACCCCCTCGCTGGTAATGTTTTACAGAATCCCGGTCGTGTCGTCCGGTACTTCTCGATGGGGACATTATATACGTTTATAACGTTATACATACTAACCTAAGGCAACTTAACATCTCGGATGTAGTATTTTCCAACATTCCTGGCGGGTCGGCCCCTAAACCTCGGTGGGCACATTATATACGTCTATAACGTTGTATATATTACCATAAGGCAACCTAACATCTCGAATGTAGTATTTCACAACATTCCTGGCGGATCGGCCCCACTTCTCGGTGGTGACATTATTTACGTCCATAACGTATTATAACCTAACCGAACCCATCTAGGCCCTCGCTGGTAATGTTTTACAGAATCACGTTCGTGTCGTCCCGTACTTCTCGGTGGGATCATTATTTACGTCTGTAACGTAATATAACATAACCTAACCCATATAGACCCTCGCTTTTAATGTTTTTCAGAATCTCGTTCGCGTCGTCCCATACGTCTCGGTGCGGACATTATATACGTCTACATCGTTATGTATCATAACCTAAGGCAACCTAACATCTCGAATGTAGTATTTTCCAACATTCCTGTCGGGTCGGCACCTACTTCTCGGGAGGAACATTATATACGTCTATAACCTAATATAACCTAACCTAACGCATTTAGACTCTCGCTGGTAATGTTTTACAGAATCCCGTTCGTGTCGTACCGTACATTTCGGTGCGGACACTGTATAAGTCTATAACGTTATATATCCTAACCTAAGGCAACCTAACAACTCGAATGTAGTATATTACCACATTCCAGGCGGGTCGGCCCCTACTTCTCGGTGGGTTCATTATATACGTGTATATCGTAATATAGCCTAAATTAAGCCATCTAGCTCCTCGGCGGTAATGTTTTACAGAATCCCGTTCGTGTCGTCCCGTACGTCTCGGTGCGGACATTGTATAAGTCTATAACGTTATATGTACTAACCTAAGACAACCTAACATCTGGCATGTAGTATTTTGCAACATTCCTGGCGTGTCGGCCCCTACTTCTCGCTGGGAACATTATATAAGTCTATATCGTAATATAACCTAACCTAACCCATTTTGCCTCTCGGTGATACGGTTTTACAGAATCCCGTTCGTGTCGTACCGTACGTCTCGGTGCGGACATTGTATAAGTCTATAACGTTATATATCTTAACCTAAGGCAACCTAACAACTCGAATGTAGTATTTTACCACATTCCAGGCGGATCGGCCCCTACATCTCGGTGGGAACATTATATACGTCTATAATGTAATATAACCTAACCTAACCGATTTACCCCCTCGCTGGTAATGTTTTACAGAATCCAGTACGTGTCGTCTCGTTCGTCTCGGTAGGGACGTTGTATGCGTCTATAACATTATATATCCTAACCTAAGGCAACCTAACATCTGGGATGTAGTATTTTACAACATTCCTGGCGGGTCGGCCTCTACTTTTCGGTGGGAACATGGTATACGTCTATAACGTTTTATATCCTCACCTAAGGCAAACTAACATCTCGAATGTAGTATTTTACAACATTCCTGGCATGTCGGTCCCTACATCTCGGTGGGAACTTTCTATACGTCTATAACGTTGTATATCCTAACCTAAGGGAACCTAACATTTCGGGTGTAATATTTTACAACATTCCTAACGCGTCGGCCCCTATTCCTCGGTGGGAATATTATATACGTCTATAACGTTACATATCCTAGCCTAAGGAAACCTAACATGTCGAATGTAATATTTTACAACATTCTGGCGTGTCGTCGCCTGCTTCTCGAAGGGGACATTATATACGTCTATAACGTTGTATATCCCAACCTGACGTAACCTAACATCTGGGATGTAATATTTTACAACATTCCTGACGCGTCGGCCCCTATTTCTCGGTGGGAACATTATATACGTCTATCACGTTACATATCCTAGCCTAAGGCAACCTAACATATCGGATGTAATATTTTACAACATTCTGGCGTGTCGTCGCCTGCTTCTTGAAGGGGACATTATATACGTCTATAACGTTGTATATCCTAACCTAACGCAACCTAACATCTGGGTTGTTTTATTTTACAACATTCCTGACGCGTCGGTCCCTACTTCTCGGTGGGAATATTGTATACGTCCATAACGATATATGTCCTAGCCTAAGGTAACCTATCATCGCGCATGTAATATTTTACAACATTCCTGTCGTGTCGGCCCGTAGTTCTAGGTGATAACATTATATGCGTGTATAACATTATATATCCTAGCCTAAGGAAACCTAACATGTCAAATGTAAAATTTTACAACACTCCTGGCGTGTCGTCGCCTACTTCTGGATGAGGACATTATATACATCTATAACTTTGTATATCCTAACCTAAAGCAACCTATCAACTCGGATGTAATAGTTTACCACATTCCTGGCGGTCCCTACATCTCCGTGGGAACGCTCCATACGTCTATAACGTTGTATATCCTAACCCAAGGGAACCTAACATTTCGGGTGTAATATTTTACAACATTCCTGACGCGTCGGCCCCTATTTCTCGTTGGGAATATTATATACGTCTATAACGTTACATATCCTAGCCTAAGGCAACCTAACATGTCGAATGTAATATTTTACAACATTCTGGCGTGTCGTCGCCTGCTTCTCGATGGGGACATTAGATACGTCTATAACGTTGTATATCCTAACATAACGGAACCCTAACATCTCGGACGTAATATTTGACAACATTCTGGCGTGTCGTCGCCTTCTTCTCGATGGGGACATTATATACGTCTATAACGTTGTATATCCTAACCCAAAGCAACCTAACTTCTGGGATATAATGTGTTACAACATTCCTGGCATGTCGGTCCCCACGTCTCGGTGGGAACATTATATAAGTCTATAACGATATATATCCTAACCTAAAACAACCTAACAACTCGGATGTAATAGTTTACAACATTCCTGGCATGTCGGTTCCTACATCTCGGTGGGAACATTCTATACGTCTATAACGTTGTATATACTAACCTAAGGGAACCTAACATCTCGGGTGTAATATTTTACAACATTCCTGACGCGTCGGCCCCTATTTCTCGGTTTCGAACATTATATACGTCTATAACGTTATATACTAGCGTAAGGCGACCTAACATCTCGGATGTAATATTTTTCAACATTCCTGGTGTGTCGGCACTTAGCTCTCCGAGGGAACATTATATACGTCTATAACGTTATATATCCTAACCTAAGGCAACCTAAAATCTCGGATGTAATATTTTACTACATTCCTGGCACGTCGGCCCCTACTTCTCGGTGGGAATATTATATACGTCTATAACGTAATAGAACCTAATCTAACCCATCTAGACCCTCGCTGGTAATGTTGTACGGAATCCCGTTCGTGTCGCCCCGTACGTCACGGTGCGGACATTATATACGTCTATAACGTTATATATCCTAACCTAAGGCAACCTAATATCTCGAATGTAGTATTTCACAACATTCCTGGCGGGTCAGCCCCACTTCTCGCTGGGAACATTATATACGTCTATAACGCAATATAACCTAACCTAACCCATCTAGCTCCTCGGCGGTAATGTTTTACAAAATCCCGTTCGTGTCGTCCCGTACGTCTCGGTGCGGACATTGTATAAGTCTATAACGTTATATGTACTAACCTAAGGCAATCTAACATCTGGGATGTAGTATTTTGCAACATACCTGGCGGGTCGGATCCTAATTCTGGGTGGGAACATTATATACGTCTATACCGTTGTATATCCTAACCTAAGTAACCTAACATCTCGGATGTAGTATTTTCCAACATTCCTGGCGGGTCGGCCCCTACTTCTCGGGAGGAACATTATATACGTCTATAACCTAATATAACCTAACCTAACGCATCTAGACTCTCGCTGGTAATGTTTTACAGAATGCCGTTCGTGGCGTCCCCTATGTCTCGGTGGGGACATTATATGCGTCTATAACGTTATATGTAGTATCCTAAGGCAACCTAGCATCTGGAATGTAGTATTTTACAATATTCCAAGCGGGTCGGCCCCTACTTCTCAGTGGGAACATTATATACGTTTGTAACTTTATATATCGCAACCTAAGGCAACCTAACATCTCGAATGTAGTATTTGCCAACATTCCGACCAGGTCGGCCCCACTTATCGGTGGGAACATTATATACGTCAATAACGTAATATAACCTAACCTAATCCATCTAGCCCCTCGCTGGTAATGTTTTATAGAATCCCGGTCATGTCGTCCCGTACTTCTCGGTGGGGACACTATATAGATCTCTAACGTTATACATCCTAACCTAAGGCAATCTAACATCTCGAATCTAGTATTTTACAACATTCCATGAGGTTCGGCCCCTACTTCTGAGTGGGAACATTATATACGTCTATATCGTAATATAACCTAACCTAACCCATTTTGCCCCTCGGTGATAATGTTTTACAGAATCCCCGTCGTGTTGGCCCGTACTTCTTGGTGGGGACATCATATGCGTCAATAACGTTATATATCCAAACCTAAGGCAACCTAACATCTCGGATGTAGTATTTTCCAAAATTCCTGGCGGGTCGGCCCCTACTTCTCGGTGGGCACATTATATACGTCCATAACGTAATATAACACAACCTAACCCATCTAGACTCTCGCTGGTAATGCTTTACAGAATCCCCGTCGTGTCGGCCCAACTTCTCGGTGGGAACATTATATACGTCTATAACATGATATAACCTACCCTAACCCATCTAGCCGCTCGCTCGTAATGTTTTACAGAATCCAGGTCGTGTCGTCCCGTACATCTCGATGGGGACATTATATACGTTTATAACGTTATACATACTAACCTAAGGCAACTTAACATCTCGGATGTAGTATTTTCCAACATTCCTGGCGGGTCGGCCCCTAAACCTCGGTGGGCACATTATATACGTCTATAACGTTGTATATATTACCATAAGGCAACCAAACATCTCGAATGTAGTATTTCACAACATTCCTGTCGGGTCGGCCCCACTTCTCGGTGGGAACATTATATACGTCTATAACGTAATATAAACTAACCTAACCCATCTAGTCCCTCACTGGTAATGTTTTACAGAATCCCTGTCGTGTCGGCCCGTACTTCTCGGTGGGGACACTATATACGTCTATAACGTTGTATATAATACCATAAGGATACCTAACATCTCGAATGTAGTATTTCACAACATTCTTGGCGGGTCGGCACCACTTCTCGGTGGGAACATTATATACGTCTATAACGTAATATGACCTAACCTAACCCATCTAGCCCCTCCCTGATAATGTTTTACAGAATCCCGGTGGTGTCGGACCGTACTTCTCGGTGGCGACATTATATACGTCTATAACGCTATATATCCCAACCTAAGGCAACCTAACATCTCGGATGTAGTGTTTTCCAACATTCCTGGCGAGTCGGACCCTAAACCTCGGTGGGCACATTATATACGTCTATAACGTTGTATATATTACCATAAGGCAACCTAACATCTCGAATGTAGTATTTCACAACATTCCTGGCGGCTCGGCCTCTACTTTTCGGTGGGAACATTATATACGTCCATAACGTAATATAACCTAACCTAACCCATCTAGCCCCTCGGTGGTAATGTTTTACAGAATCCCGTTCGTGTCGTCCCGTACGTCTCCGTGCGGACATTATATACGTCTATAACGTTATATATCCTAACCTAAGGCAACCCAACATCTCGAATGTAGTATTTTACAACATTCCAGGCCGGTCGGCCCCTACTTCTCGGTGGGAACATTATATACGTCTATACCGTTGTATATCCTAACCTAAGTAACCTAACATCTCGGATGTAGTATTTTCCAACATTCCTGGCGGGTCGGCCCCTACTTCTCGGGAGGAACATTATATACGTCTATAACCTAATATAACCTAACCTAACGCATTTAGACTCTCGCTGGTAATGTTTTACAGAATCTCGTTCGTGTCGTCCCGTACATCACTGTGCGGTCATTATGTAGGTCTATAACGTTATATATCCTAACCTAAGGCAACCTAACATCTCGATTGTAGTATTTTAAAAATTCCAGACGGGTCGGCCCCTACTTCTCAGTGGGAACATTATATACGTCTGTAACTTTATATATCGCAACCTAAGGCAACCTAACTTCTCGGATGTAGTACTTGCCAACATTCCGAGCAGGTCGGCCCCACTTCTCGGTGGGAACATTATATACGTCAATAACGTAATATAACCTAACCTAATCCATCTAGCCCCTCGCTGGTAATGTTTTATAGAATCCTGGTCATGTCGTCCCGTACTTCTCGGTGGGGACACTATATAGATCTCTAACGTTATACATCCTAACCTAAGGCAATCTAACATCTCGAATCTAGTATTTTACAACATTCCATGAGGTTCGGCCCCTACTTCTGAGTGGGAACATTATATACGTCTATAACATAATATAACCTACTCTAACCCATCTAGCCGCTCGCTGGTAATGTTTTACAGAATCCAGTACGTGTCGTCTCGTTCGTCTCGGTACGGACATTGTATGCGTCTATAACGTTTTATATCCTCACCTAAGGCAAACTAACATCTCGAATGTAGTATTTTACAACATTCCTGGCATGTCGGTCCCTACATCTCGGTGGGAACTTTCTATACGTCTATAACGTTGTATATCCTAACCTAAGGGAACCTAACATTTCGAGTGTAATATTTTACAACATTCCTGACGCGTCGGCCCCTATTTCTCGGTGGGAATATTATGAACATCTATAACGTTACATATCCTAGACTAAGGCAACCTAACATGTCGAATGTAATATTTTACAACATTCTGGCGTGTCGTCGCCTGCTTCTCGATGGGGACATTATATACGTCTATAACGTTGTATATCCTAACCCAAAGCAACCTATCTTCTGGGATGTAATATTTTACAACCTTTCTGGCATGTCGGTCGCCACGTCTCGGTAGGAACATTATATAAGTCTATAACGATATATATCCTAACCTAAAGCAACCTAACAACTCGGATGTAATAGTTTACCACATTCCTGGCGGTCCCTACATCTCGGTGGGAACATTCTATACGTCTATATCGTTGTATATCCTAACCTAAGGGAACCTAACATTTCGAGTGTAATATTTTACAACATTCCTGACGCGTCGGCCCCTATTTCTCGGTGGGAATATTATGAACATCTATAACGTTACATATCCTAGACTAAGGCAACCTAACATGTCGAATGTAATATTTTACAACATTCTGGCGTGTCGTCGCCTGCTTCTCGATGGGGACATTAGATACGTCTATAACGTTGTATATCCTAACCTAAGGGAACCTAACATCTCGGATGTAATATTTTACAACATTCTGGCGTGTCGTCGCCAGCTTCTCGATGGGGACATTATATACGTCTATAACGTTGTATATCCTAACCCAAAGCAACCTATCTTCTGGGATGTAATATTTTACAACCTTTCTGGCATGTCGGTCGCCACGTCTCGGTAGGAACATTATATAAGTCTATAACGATATATATCCTAACCTAAAGTAACCTAACAACTCGGATGTAATAGTTTACCACATTCCTGGCGGTCCCTACATCTCGGTGGGAACATTCTATACGTCTATAACGTTGTATATCCTAACCTAAGGGAACCTACCATTTCGAGTGTAATATTTTACAACATTCCTGACGCGTCGGCCCCTATTTCTCGTTGGGAATATTATATACGTCTATAACGTTACATATCCTAGCCTAAGGCAACCTAACATGTCGAATGTAATATTTTACAACATTCTGGCGTGTCGTCGCCTGCTTCTCGATGGGGACATTAGATACGTCTATAACGTTGTATATCCTAACCTAAGGGAACCCTAACATCTCGGACGTAATATTTGACAACATTCTGGCGTGTCGTCGCCTTCTTCTCGATGGGGACATTATATACGTCTATAACGTTGTATATCCTAACCCAAAGCAACCTAACTTCTGGGATATAATGTGTTACAACATTCCTGGCATGTCGGTCCCCACGTCTCGGTGGGAACATTATATAAGTCTATAACGATATATATCCTAACCTAAAACAACCTAACAACTCGGATGTAATAGTTTACAACATTCCTGGCATGTCGGTTCCTACATCTCGGTGGGAACATTCTATACGTCTATAACGTTGTATATACTAACCGAAGGGAACCTAACATCTCGTGTGTAATATTTTACAACATTCCTGACGCGTCGGCCCCTATTTCTCGGTTTCGAACATTATATACGTCTATAACGTTATATACTAGCGTAAGGCGACCTAACATCTCGGATGTAATATTTTTCAACATTCCTGGTGTGTCGGCACTTAGTTCTCCGTGGGAACATTATATACGTCTATAACGTTATATATACTAACCTAAGGCAACCTAACATCTCGGATGTAGTATTTTCCAAAATTCCTGGCGGGTCGGCGCCTACTTCTCGGTGGGAACATTATATACGTCCAAAACGTAATATAACCTAACCTAACCCATCTAGCCCCTCGGCGGTAATGTTTTACATAATCCCGTTCGGGTTGGTTCATACTTCTCGATGGGGACATTATGTACGTCTATAACATTGTATATCCCACCCAAAGGCAACCTAACATCTCGAATGTAGTATTTCACAACATTCCTGGCGGGTCGGCCCCACTTCTCGGTAGGGACATTATATAAGTCTATATCGTAATATATCCTAACCTAACCTATCTAGACCCTCGCTGGTAATGTTTCACAGAATCCTGTTCGTGTCGCCCCGTACGTCACGGTGCGGACATTGTATGCGTCTATAATGCTATATATCCTAACCTAAGGCAACCTAACATCTCGGATGTAGTATTTTCCAAAATTCCTGGCGGGTCGGCGAATACTTCTCGGTGGGAACATTATATACGTCCATAATGTAATATAACCTAACCTAACCCATCTAGCCCCTCGCTGGTAATGTTTTACAGAATCCCGGTAGTGTCGGCCCGTACTTCTCGGTGGGGACATTGTATGCGTCTATAACGATATATATCCTAACCTAAGGCAACCTAACATCTCGAATGTAGTATTTCACAACATTCCTGGCGGGTCGGCCCCACTTCTCGGTAGGGACATTATATAAGTCTATATCGTAATATATCCTAACCTAACCCATCTAGACCCTCGCTGGTAATGTTTCACTGAATCCCGTTCGTGTCGCCCCGTACGTCACGGTGCGGACATTATATACGTCTATAACGTTATATATCCTAACCTAAGGCAACCTAACATCTCGGATGTAGTATTTTACAACATTCCTGGCGGGTCAGCCCCACTTTTCGCTGGGAACATTATATACGTCTATAACGTAATATAACCTAACCTAACCCATCTAGCTCCTCGGCGATAATGTTTTACAAAATCCCGTTCGTGTCGTCCCGTACGTCTCGGTGCGGACATTGTATAAGTCTATAACGTTATATGTACTAACCTAAGGCAATCTAACATCTGGGATGTAGTATTTTGCAACATACCTGGCGGGTCGGATCCTAATTCTGGGTGGGAACATTATATACGTCTATACCGTTGTATATCCTAACCTAAGGCAACCTAACATCTCGATTGTAGTATTTTAAAAATTCCAGACGGGTCGGCCCCTACTTCTCAGTGGGAACATTATATACGTCTGTAACTTTATATATCGCAACCTAAGGCAACCTAACTTCTCGGATGTAGTACTTGCCAACATTCCGAGCAGGTCGGCCCCACTTCTCGGTGGGAACATTATATACGTCAATAACGTAATATAACCTAACCTAATCCATCTAGCCCCTCGCTGGTAATGTTTTATAGAATCCTGGTCATGTCGTCCCGTACTTCTCGGTGGGGACACTATATAGATCTCTAACGTTATACATCCTAACCTAAGGCAATCTAACATCTCGAATCTAGTATTTTACAACATTCCATGAGGTTCGGCCCCTACTTCTGAGTGGGAACATTATATACGTCTATAACATAATATAACCTACTCTAACCCATCTAGCCGCTCGCTGGTAATGTTTTACAGAATCCAGTACGTGTCGTCTCGTTCGTCTCGGTACGGACATTGTATGCGTCTATAACGTTTGATATCCTCACCTAAGGCAAACTAACATCTCGAATGTAGTATTTTACAACATTCCTGGCATGTCGGTCCCTACATCTCGGTGGGAACTTTCTATACGTCTATAACGTTGTATATCCTAACCTAAGGGAACCTAACATTTCGGGTGTAATATTTTACAACATTCCTGACGCGTCGGCCCCTATTTCTCGGTGGGAATATTATATACGTCTATAACGTTACATATCCTAGCCTAAGGAAAGCTAACATGTCGAATGTAATATTTTACAACATTCTGGCGTGTCGTCGCCTGCTTCTCGATGGGGACATTAGATACGTCTATAACGTTGTATATCCTAACCTAAGGGAACCTAACATCTCGGATGTAATATTTTACAACATTCTGGCGTGTCGTCGCCTTCTTCTCGAAGGGGACATTATATACGTCTATAACGTTGTACATCCTAACCCAAAGCAACCTATCTTCTGGGATGTAATATTTTACAACCTTTCTGGCATGTCGGTCGCCACGTCTCGGTAGGAACATTATATAAGTCTATAACGATATATATCCTAACCTAAAGCAACCTAACAACTCGGATGTAATAGTTTACCACATTCCTGGCGGTCCCTACATCTCGGTGGGAACATTCTATACGTCTATATCGTTGTATATCCTAACCTAAGGGAACCTAACATTTCGAGTGTAATATTTTACAACATTCCTGACGCGTCGGCCCCTATTTCTCGGTGGGAATATTATGAACATCTATAACGTTACATATCCTAGACTAAGGCAACCTAACATGTCGAATGTAATATTTTACAACATTCTGGCGTGTCGTCGCCTGCTTCTCGATGGGGACATTAGATACGTCTATAACGTTGTATATCCTAACCTAAGGGAACCCTAACATCTCGGACGTAATATTTGACAACATTCTGGCGTGTCGTCGCCTTCTTCTCGATGGGGACATTATATACGTCTATAACGTTGTATATCCTAACCCAAAGCAACCTAACTTCTGGGATATAATGTGTTACAACATTCCTGGCATGTCGGTCCCCACGTCTCGGTGGGAACATTATATAAGTCTATAACGATATATATCCTAACCTAAAACAACCTAACAACTCGAATGTAATAGTTTACAACATTCCTGGCATGTCGGTTCCTACATCTCGGTGGGAACATTCTATACGTCTATAACGTTGTATATACTAACCGAAGGGAACCTAACATCTCGTGTGTAATATTTTACAACATTCCTGACGCGTCGGCCCCTATTTCTCGGTTTCGAACATTATATACGTCTATAACGTTATATACTAGCGTAAGGCGACCTAACATCTCGGATGTAATATTTTTCAACATTCCTGGTGTGTCGGCACTTAGTTCTCCGTGGGAACATTATATACGTCTATAACGTTATATATACTAACCTAAGGCAACCTAACATCTCGGATGTAGTATTTTCCAAAATTCCTGGCGGGTCGGCGCCTACTTCTCGGTGGGAACATTATATACGTCCAAAACGTAATATAACCTAACCTAACCCATCTAGCCCCTCGGCGGTAATGTTTTACATAATCCCGTTCGGGTTGGTTCATACTTCTCGATGGGGACATTATGTACGTCTATAACATTGTATATCCCACCCAAAGGCAACCTAACATCTCGAATGTAGTATTTCACAACATTCCTGGCGGGTCGGCCCCACTTCTCGGTAGGGACATTATATAAGTCTATATCGTAATATATCCTAACCTAACCTATCTAGACCCTCGCTGGTAATGTTTCACAGAATCCTGTTCGTGTCGCCCCGTACGTCACGGTGCGGACATTGTATGCGTCTATAATGCTATATATCCTAACCTAAGGCAACCTAACATCTCGGATGTAGTATTTTCCAAAATTCCTGGCGGGTCGGCGAATACTTCTCGGTGGGAACATTATATACGTCCATAATGTAATATAACCTAACCTAACCCATCTAGCCCCTCGCTGGTAATGTTTTACAGAATCCCGGTAGTGTCGGCCCGTACTTCTCGGTGGGGACATTGTATGCGTCTATAACGATATATATCCTAACCTAAGGCAACCTAACATCTCGAATGTAGTATTTCACAACATTCCTGGCGGGTCGGCCCCACTTCTCGGTAGGGACATTATATAAGTCTATATCGTAATATATCCTAACCTAACCCATCTAGACCCTCGCTGGTAATGTTTCACTGAATCCCGTTCGTGTCGCCCCGTACGTCACGGTGCGGACATTATATACGTCTATAACGTTATATATCCTAACCTAAGGCAACCTAACATCTCGGATGTAGTATTTTACAACATTCCTGGCGGGTCAGCCCCACTTTTCGCTGGGAACATTATATACGTCTATAACGTAATATAACCTAACCTAACCCATCTAGCTCCTCGGCGATAATGTTTTACAAAATCCCGTTCGTGTCGTCCCGTACGTCTCGGTGCGGACATTGTATAAGTCTATAACGTTATATGTACTAACCTAAGGCAATCTAACATCTGGGATGTAGTATTTTGCAACATACCTGGCGGGTCGGATCCTTATTCTGGGTGGGAACATTATATACGTCTATACCGTTGTATATCCTAACCTAAGGCAACCTAACATCTCGATTGTAGTATTTTAAAAATTCCAGACGGGTCGGCCCCTACTTCTCAGTGGGAACATTATATACGTCTGTAACTTTATATATCGCAACCTAAGGCAACCTAACTTCTCGGATGTAGTACTTGCCAACATTCCGAGCAGGTCGGCCCCACTTCTCGGTGGGAACATTATATACGTCAATAACGTAATATAACCTAACCTAATCCATCTAGCCCCTCGCTGGTAATGTTTTATAGAATCCTGGTCATGTCGTCCCGTACTTCTCGGTGGGGACACTATATAGATCTCTAACGTTATACATCCTAACCTAAGGCAATCTAACATCTCGAATCTAGTATTTTACAACATTCCATGAGGTTCGGCCCCTACTTCTGAGTGGGAACATTATATACGTCTATAACATAATATAACCTACTCTAACCCATCTAGCCGCTCGCTGGTAATGTTTTACAGAATCCAGTACGTGTCGTCTCGTTCGTCTCGGTACGGACATTGTATGCGTCTATAACGTTTTATATCCTCACCTAAGGCAAACTAACATCTCGAATGTAGTATTTTATAACATTCCTGGCATGTCGGTCCCTACATCTCGGTGGGAACTTTCTATACGTCTATAACGTTGTATATCCTAACCTAAGGGAACCTAACATTTCGGGTGTAATATTTTACAACATTCCTGACGCGTCGGCCCCTATTTCTCGGTGGGAACATTATATACGTCTATAACGTTATATATACTAGCCTAAGGCATCCTAACATGTCGAATGTAATATTTTACAACATTCTGGCGTGTCGTCGCCCGCTTCTTGAAGGGGACATTATATACGTCTATAACGTTGTATATCCTAACCTAACGCAACCTAACATCTGGGTTGTTTTATTTTACAACATTCCTGACGCGTCGGTCCCTACTTCTCGGTGGGAACATTGTATACGTCTATAACGATATATGTCCTAACCTAAAGCAACCTAACAACTCGGATGTTATATTTTACAACATTCTGGCGTGTCGTCGCCTGCTTCTCGATGGGGACATTAGATACGTCTATAACGTTGTATATCCTAACCTAAGGGAACCTAACATCTCGGATGTAATATTTTACAACATTCTGGCGTGTCGTCGCCTTCTTCTCGAAGGGGACATTATATACGTCTACAACGTTGTACATCCTAACCCAAAGCAACCTATCTTCTGGGATGTAATATTTTACAACCTTTCTGGCATGTCGGTCCCCATGTCTCGGTGGGAACATTATATAAGTCTATAACGATATATATCCTAACCTAAAGCAATCTAACAACTCGGATGTAATAGTTTACCACATTCCTGGCGGTCCCTACATCACGGTGGGAACATTCTATACGTCTATAACGTTGTATATCCTAACCTAAGGGAACCTAACATTTCGAGTGTAATATTTTACAACATTCCTGACGCGTCGGCCCCTATTTCTCGGTGGGAATATTATGTACATCTATAACGTTACATATCCTAGACTAAGGCAACCTAACATGTCGAATGTAATATTTTACAACATTCTGGCGTGTCGTCGCCTGCTTCTCGATGGGGACATTATATACGTCTATAACGTTGTATATCCTAACCCAAAGCAACCTATCTTCTGGGATGTAATATTTTACAACCTTTCTGGCATGTCGGTCGCCACGTCTCGGTGGGAACATTATATAAGTCTATAACGATATATATCCTAACCTAAAGCAACCTAACAACTCGGATGTAATAGTTTACCACATTCCTGGCGGTCCCTACATCTCGGTGGGAACATTCTATACGTCTATAACGTTGTATATCCTAACCTAAGGGGACCTAACATTTCGAGTGTAATATTTTACAACATTCGTGACGCGTCGGCCCCTATTTCTCGATGGGAATATTATATACGTCTATAACGTTACATATCCTAGCCTAAGGCAACCTAACATGTCGAATGTAATATTTTACAACATTCTGGCGTGTCGTCGCCTGCTTCTCGAAGGGGACATTATATACGTCTATAACGTTGTATATCCTAACCTGACGAAACCTAACATCTGGGTTGTTTTATTTTACAACATTCCTGACGCGTCGGTCCCTACTTCTCGGTGGGAACATTGTATACGTCTATAACGATATATGTCCTAACCTAAAGCAACCTAACAACTCGGATGTAATATTTTACAACATTCCTGGCGTGTCGTCGCCTGCTTCTCGATGGGGACATTATATACGTCTAAAACGTTGTATATCCTAACCCAAAGCAACCAAACTTCTGGGATGTAATATTTTACAACATTCCTGGCATGTCGGCCCCCACGTCTCGGTGGGAACATTATATAAGTCTATAACGATATATATCCTAACCTAAAGCAACCAAACAACTCAAATGTAATATTTTAGATCATTCCTGGCATGTCGGTCCCTACATCTCGGTGGGAACATACTATACGTCTATAACCTTGTATATCCTAACCTAAGGGAACCTAACATTTCGGGTGTAATATTTTACAACATTCCTGACGCGTCGGCCAAAATTTCTCGGTGGGAATATTATATACGTCTATAACGTTGTATATCCTAACCTAAGGGAACCTAACACTTCGGGTGTAATATTTTGCAACATTCCTGACGCGTCGGCCCCTATTTCTCGGGGGGAATATTATATACGTCTATAACGTTACATATCCTAGCCTAAGGCAACCTAACATGTCGAATGTAATATTTTACAACATTCTGGCGTGTCGTCGCCTGCTTCTCAAAGGGGACATTATATACGTCTATAGCGTTGTATATCCTAACCCAAAGCAACCTAACTTCTGGCATGTAATATTTTACAACATTCCTGGCATGTCGGTCCCCACGTCTCGGTGGGAACATTATATGAGTCTATGACGATATATATCCTAACCTAAAGCAACCTAACAACTCGGATGTAATAGTTTACCACATTCCTGGCGGTCCCTACATCTCGGTGGGAAAATTCTATACGTCTATAACGTTGTATATCCTAACCTAAGGGAACCTAACATCTCGGGTGTAATATTTTACAACATTCCTGACGCGTCGGCCCCTATATCTCGGTGGGAACATTATATACGTCTATCACGTTATATATCCTAGCATAAGGCAACCTAACATATCGGATGTAATATTTTACAACAGTCCTGACGCGTCGGCCCCTATTTCTCGGTGGGAATATTATATACGTCTATAACGTTATATATCCTAGCCTAAGGCAACCTAACATGTCGAATGTAATATTTTACAACATTCTGGAGTGTCGTCGCCTGCTTCTCAAAGGAGACATTATATACGTCTATAACGTTGTATATCCTAACCTAACGCAACCTAACATCTCGGATGTAATATTTTACAACATTCCTGGCGTGTCGTCGCCTGCTTCTCGATGGGGACATTATATACGTCTATAACGTTGTATATCCTAACCCAAAGCAACCAAACTTCTGGGATATAATATTTTACAACATTCCTGGCATGTCGGTCCCCACGTCTCGGTGGGAACATTATATAAGTCTATAACGATATATATCCTAACCTAAAGAAACCAAACAACTCGAATGTAATATTTTAGAACATTCCTGGCATGTCGGTCCCTACATCTCGGTGGGAACATTCTATACGTCTATAACGTTGTATATCCTAACCTAAGGGAACCTAACATTTCGGGTGTAATATTTTACATCATTCCTGACGCGTCGGCCCCTATTTCTCGGTGGGAATATTATATACGTCTATAACGTTGTATATCCTAACCTAAGGGAACCTAACAGTTCGGGTGTAATATTTTGCAACATTCCTGACGCGTCGGTCCCTATTTCTCGGGGGGAATATTATATACGTCTATAACATTACATATCCTAGCCTAAGGCAACCTAACATGTCGAATGTAATATTTTACAACATTCTGGCGTGTCGTCGCCTGCTTCTCAAAGGGGACATTATATACGTCTATAGCGTTGTATATCCTAACCCAAAGCAACCTAACTTCTGGCATGTAATATTTTACAACATTCCTGGCATGTCGGTCCCCACGTCTCGGTGGGAACATTATATGAGTCTATGACGATATATATCCTAACCTAAAGCAACCTAACAACTCGGATGTAATAGTTTACCACATTCCTGGCGGTCCCTACATCTCGGTGGGAAAATTCTATACGTCTATAACGTTGTATATCCTAACCTAAGGGAACCTAACATCTCGGGTGTAATATTTTACAACATTCCTGACGCGTCGGCCCCTATTTCTCGGTGGGAACATTATATACGTCTATCACGTTATATATCCTAGCATAAGGCAACCTAACATATCGGATGTAATATTTTACAACAGTCCTGACGCGTCGGCCCCTATTTCTCGGTGGGAATATTATATACGTCTATAACGTTATATATCCTAGCCTAAGGCAACCTAACATGTCGAATGTAATATTTTACAACATTCTGGAGTGTCGTCGCCTGCTTCTCAAAGGAGGCATTATATACGTCTATAACGTTGTATATCCTAACCTAACGCAACCTAACATCTCGGATGTAATATTTTACAACATTCCTGGCGTGTCGTCGCCTGCTTCTCGATGGGGACATTATATACGTCTATAACGTTGTATATCCTAACCCAAAGCAACCAAACTTCTGGGATATAATATTTTACAACATTCCTGGCATGTCGGTCCCCACGTCTCGGTGGGAACATTATATAAGTCTATAACGATATATATCCTAACCTAAAGAAACCAAACAACTCGAATGTAATATTTTAGAACATTCCTGGCATATCGGTCCCTACATCTCGGTGGGAACATTCTATACGTCTATAACGTTGTATATCCTAACCTAAGGGAACCTAACATTTCGGGTGTAATATTTTACAACATTCCTGACGCGTCGGCCCCTATTTCTCGGTGGGAATATTATATACGTCTATAACGTTGTATATCCTAACCTAAGGGAACCTAACAGTTCGGGTGTAATATTTTGCAACATTCCTGACGCGTCGGTCCCTATTTCTCGGGGGGAATATTATATACGTCTATAACGTTACATATCCTAGCCTAAGGCAACCTAACATGTCGAATGTAATATTTTACAACATTCTGGCGTGTCGTCGCCTGCTTCTCAAAGGGGACATTATATACGTCTATAACGTTGTATATCCTAACCCAACGCAACCTAACATCTGGGATGTAATATTTTACAACATTCATGACGCGTCGGCCCCTATTTCTCGGTGGGAACATTATATACGTCTATCACGTTATATATCCTAGCATAAGGCAACCTAACATCTCGGGTGTAATATTTTACAACATTCCTGACGCGTCGGCCCCTACTTCTCGGTGGGAATATTATATACGTCTATAACGTTATATATCCTAGCCTAAGGCAACCTAACATGTCGAAAGTAATATTTTACAACATTCTGGCGTGTCGTCGCCTGCTTCTCGAAGGGGACATTATATACGTCTATAACGTTGTATATCCTAAATTAACGCAACCTAACATCTGGGATGTAATATTTTACAACATTCCTGACGCGTCGGTCCCTACCTCTCGGTGGGAACATTGTATACGTCTATAACGGAATATGTCAGAGCCTAAGGCAACCCAACATCTCGGATGTAATATTTTCCAACATTCCTGGCGTGTCGTCGCCTGCTTCTCGATGGGGACATTATATACGTCTATAACGTTGTATATCCTAACCTGACGAAACCTAACATCTGGGTTGTTTTATTTTACAACATTCCTGACGCGTCGGTCCCTACTTCTCGGTGGGAACATTGTATACGTCTATAACGATATATGTCCTAACCTAAAGCAACCTAACAACTCGGATGTAATATTTTACAACATTCCTGGCGTGTCGTCGCCTGCTTCTCGATGGGGACATTATATACGTCTATAACGTTGTATATCCTAACCCAAAGCAACCAAACTTCTGGGATGTAATATTTTACAACATTCCTGGCATGTCGGCCCCCACGTCTCGGTGGGAACATTATATAAGTCTATAACGATATATATCCTAACCTAAAGCAACCAAACAACTCAAATGTAATATTTTAGATCATTCCTGGCATGTCGGTCATTACATCTCGGTGGGAACATACTATACGTCTATAACCTTGTATATCCTAACCTAAGGGAACCTAACATTTCGGGTGTAATATTTTACAACATTCCTGACGCGTCGGCCAAAATTTCTCGGTGGGAATATTATATACGTCTATAACGTTGTATATCCTAACCTAAGGGAACCTAACACTTCGGGTGTAATATTTTGCAACATTCCTGACGCGTCGGCCCCTATTTCTCGGGGGGAATATTATATACGTCTATAACGTTACATATCCTAGCCTAAGGCAACCTAACATGTCGAATGTAATATTTTACAACATTCTGGCGTGTCGTCGCCTGCTTCTCAAAGGGGACATTATATACGTCTATAGCGTTGTATATCCTAACCCAAAGCAACCTAACTTCTGGCATGTAATATTTTACAACATTCCTGGCATGTCGGTCCCCACGTCTCGGTGGGAACATTATATGAGTCTATGACGATATATATCCTAACCTAAAGCAACCTAACAACTCGGATGTAATAGTTTACCACATTCCTGGCGGTCCCTACATCTCGGTGGGAAAATTCTATACGTCTATAACGTTGTATATCCTAACCTAAGGGAACCTAACGTCTCGGGTGTAATATTTTACAACATTCCTGACGCGTCGGCCCCTATTTCTCGGTGGGAACATTATATACGTCTATCACGTTATATATCCTAGCATAAGGCAACCTAACATATCGGATGTAATATTTTACAACAGTCCTGACGCGTCGGCCCCTATTTCTCGGTGGGAATATTATATACGTCTATAACGTTATATATCCTAGCCTAAGGCAACCTAACATGTCGAATGTAATATTTTACAACATTCTGGAGTGTCGTCGCCTGCTTCTCAAAGGAGACATTATATACGTCTATAACGTTGTATATCCTAACCTAACACAACCTAACATCTCGGATGTAATATTCTACAACATTCCTGGCGTGTCGTCGCCTGCTTCTCGATGGGGACATTATATACGTCTATAACGTTGTATATCCTAACCCAAAGCAACCAAACTTCTGGGATATAATATTTTACAACATTCCTGGCATGTCGGTCCCCACGTCTCGGTGGGAACATTATATAAGTCTATAACGATATATATCCTAACCTAAAGAAACCAAACAACTCGAATGTAATATTTTAGAACATTCCTGGCATGTCGGTCCCTACATCTCGGTGGGAACATTCTATACGTCTATAACGTTGTATATCCTAACCTAAGGGAACCTAACATTTCGGGTGTAATATTTTACATCATTCCTGACGCGTCGGCCCCTATTTCTCGGTGGGAATATTATATACGTCTATAACGTTGTATATCCTAACCTAAGGGAACCTAACAGTTCGGGTGTAATATTTTGCAACATTCCTGACGCGTCGGTCCCTATTTCTCGGGGGGAATATTATATACGTCTATAACGTTACATATCCTAGCCTAAGGCAACCTAACATGTCGAATGCAATATTTTACAACATTCTGGCGTGTCGTCGCCTGCTTCTCAAAGGGGACATTATATACGTCTATAGCGTTGTATATCCTAACCCAAAGCAACCTAACTTCTGGCATGTAATATTTTACAACATTCCTGGCATGTCGGTCCCCACGTCACGGTGGGAACATTATATGAGTCTATGACGATATATATCCTAACCTAAAGCAACCTAACAACTCGGATGTAATAGTTTACCACATTCCTGGCGGTCCCTACATCTCGGTGGGAAAATTCTATACGTCTATAACGTTGTATATCCTAACCTAAGGGAACCTAACATCTCGGGTGTAATATTTTACAACATTCCTGACGCGTCGGCCCCTATTTCTCGGTGGGAACATTATATACGTCTATCACGTTATATATCCTAGCATAAGGCAACCTAACATATCGGATGTAATATTTTACAACAGTCCTGACGCGTCGGCCCCTATTTCTCGGTGGGAATATTATATACGTCTATAACGTTATATATCCTAGCCTAAGGCAACCTAACATGTCGAATGTAATATTTTACAACATTCTGGAGTGTCGTCGCCTGCTTCTCAAAGGAGACATTATATACGTCTATAACGTTGTATATCCTAACCTAACGCAACCTAACATCTCGGATGTAATATTTTACAACATTCCTGGCGTGTCGTCGCCTGCTTCTCGATGGGGACATTATATACGTCTATAACGTTGTATATCCTAACCCAAAGCAACCAAACTTCTGGGATATAATATTTTACAACATTCCTGGCATGTCGGTCCCCACGTCTCGGTGGGAACATTATATAAGTCTATAACGATATATATCCTAACCTAAAGAAACCAAACAACTCGAATGTAATATTTTAGAACATTCCTGGCATGTCGGTCCCTACATCTCGGTGGGAACATTCTATACGTCTATAACGTTGTATATCCTAACCTAAGGGAACCTAACATTTCGGGTGTAATATTTTACAACATTCCTGACGCGTCGGCCCCTATTTCTCGGTGGGAATATTATATACGTCTATAACGTTGTATATCCTAACCTAAGGGAACCTAACAGTTCGGGTGTAATATTTTGCAACATTCCTGACGCGTCGGTCCCTATTTCTCGGGGGGAATATTATATACGTCTATAACGTTACATATCCTAGCCTAAGGCAACCTAACATGTCGAATGTAATATTTTACAACATTCTGGCGTGTCGTCGCCTGCTTCTCAAAGGGGACATTATATACGTCTATAACGTTGTATATCCTAACCCAACGCAACCTAACATCTGGGATGTAATATTTTACAACATTCATGACGCGTCGGCCCCTATTTCTCGGTGGGAACATTATATACGTCTATCACGTTATATATCCTAGCATAAGGCAACCTAACATCTCGGGTGTAATATTTTACAACATTCCTGACGCGTCGGCCCCTACTTCTCGGTGGGAATATTATATACGTCTATAACGTTATATATCCTAGCCTAAGGCAACCTAACATGTCGAAAGTAATATTTTACAACATTCTGGCGTGTCGTCGCCTGCTTCTCGAAGGGGACATTATATACGTCTATAACGTTGTATATCCTAAATTAACGCAACCTAACATCTGGGATGTAATATTTTACAACATTCCTGACGCGTCGGTCCCTACCTCTCGGTGGGAACATTGTATACGTCTATAACGGAATATGTCAGAGCCTAAGGCAACCCAACATCTCGGATGTAATATTTTCCAACATTCCTGGCGTGTCGTCGCCTGCTTCTCGATGGGGACATTATATACGTCTATAACGTTGTATATTCTAACCCAAAGCAACCTAACTTCTGGGATGTAATATTTTACAACATTCCTGGCATGTCGGTCCCCACGTCTCGGCGGGAACATTATATAAGTCTATAACGATATATATCCTAACCTAAAGCAACCAAACAACTCGAATGTACTATTTTAGAACATTCTTGGCATGTCGGTCCCTACATCTCGGTGGGAACATTCTATACGTCTATAACGTTGTATATCCTAACTTAAGGGAACCTAACATTTCGGGTGTAATATTTTACAACATTCCTGACGCGTCGGCCCCTATTTCTCGGTGGGAATATTATATACGTCTATAACGTTGTATATTCTAACCTAAGGGAACCTAACATTTCGGGTGTAATATTTTGCAACATTCCTGACGCGTCGGTCCCTATTTCTCGGTGGGAATATTATGTACATCTATAACGTTACATATCCTAGACTAAGGCAACCTAACATGTCGAATGTAATATTTTACAACATTCTGGCGTGTCGTCGCCTGCTTCTCGATGGGGACATTATATACGTCTATAACGTTGTATATCCTAACCCAAAGCAACCTATCTTCTGGGATGTAATATTTTACAACCTTTCTGGCATGTCGGTCCCCATGTCTCGGTGGGAACATTATATAAGTCTATAACGATATATATCCTAACCTAAAGCAATCTAACAACTCGGATGTAATAGTTTACCACATTCCTGGCGGTCCCTACATCACGGTGGGAACATTCTATACGTCTATAACGTTGTATATCCTAACCTAAGGGAACCTAACATGTCGAATGTAATATTTTACAACATTCTGGCGTGTCGTCGCCTGCTTCTCAAAGGGGACATTATATACGTCTATAACGTTGTATATCCTAACCCAACGCAACCTAACATCTGGGATGTAATATTTTACAACATTCATGACGCGTCGGCCCCTATTTCTCGGTGGGAACATTATATACGTCTATCACGTTATATATCCTAGCATAAGGCAACCTAACATCTCGGGTGTAATATTTTACAACATTCCTGACGCGTCGGCCCCTACTTCTCGGTGGGAATATTATATACGTCTATAACGTTATATATCCTAGCCTAAGGCAACCTAACATGTCGAAAGTAATATTTTACAACATTCTGGCGTGTCGTCGCCTGCTTCTCGAAGGGGACATTATATACGTCTATAACGTTGTATATCCTAAATTAACGCAACCTAACATCTGGGATGTAATATTTTACAACATTCCTGACGCGTCGGTCCCTACCTCTCGGTGGGAACATTGTATACGTCTATAACGGAATATGTCAGAGCCTAAGGCAACCCAACATCTCGGATGTAATATTTTCCAACATTCCTGGCGTGTCGTCGCCTGCTTCTCGATGGGGACATTATATACGTCTATAACGTTGTATATTCTAACCCAAAGCAACCTAACTTCTGGGATGTAATATTTTACAACATTCCTGGCATGTCGGTCCCCACGTCTCGGCGGGAACATTATATAAGTCTATAACGATATATATCCTAACCTAAAGCAACCAAACAACTCGAATGTACTATTTTAGAACATTCTTGGCATGTCGGTCCCTACATCTCGGTGGGAACATTCTATACGTCTATAACGTTGTATATCCTAACTTAAGGGAACCTAACATTTCGGGTGTAATATTTTACAACATTCCTGACGCGTCGGCCCCTATTTCTCGGTGGGAATATTATATACGTCTATAACGTTGTATATTCTAACCTAAGGGAACCTAACATTTCGGGTGTAATATTTTGCAACATTCCTGACGCGTCGGTCCCTATTTCTCGGGGGGAATATTATATACGTCTATAACGTTACATATCCTAGCCTAAGGCAACCTAACATGTCGAATGTAATATTTTACAACATTCTGGCGTGTCGTCGCCTGCTTCTCAAAGGGGACATTATATACGTCTATAGCGTTGTATATCCTAACCCAAAGCAACCTAACTTCTGGCATGTAATATTTTACAACATTCCTGGCATGTCGGTCCCCACGTCTCGGTGGGAACATTATATAAGTCTACATCCCAGCCTAAGGCAACTTAACAGGTCGAATGTAATATTTTACAACATTCTGGCGTGTCGTCGCCTGCTTCTCGATGGGGACATTAGATACGTCTATAACTTTGTATATCCTAACCTAAGGGAACATAACATCTCGGACGTAATATTTTACAACATTCTGGCGTGTCGTCGCCTGCTTCTCAAAGGGGACATTATATACGTCTATAACGTTGTATATCCTAACCTAACGCAACCTAACATCTGGGATGTAATATTTTACAACATTCATGACGCGTCGGCCTCTATTTCTCGGTGGGAATATTATATACGTCTACAACGTTATATATCCTAGCCTAAGGCGACCTAACATGTCGAATGTAATATTTTACATCATTCCTGTCGTGTCGGCCCGTAGTTCTCGGTGGTAACATTATATACGTCTATAAGGTTAGATATCCTAGCCTAAGGCAACCTAACATGTCGCATGTAATATTGTACAACATTCCTGGTGTGTCGTCACCTACTTCTGGATGGGGACATTATATACATCTATAACGTTGTACATCCTAACCTAAGGCAACCTAACATATCGGATGTAATATTTTACAACATTCCTGACGAGTCGGCCCCTATTTCTCGGTGGGAATATTATATACGTCTATAACGTTATATATCCTAGCCTAAGGCAACCTAACATCTCGGATGTAATATTTTACAACATTCCTGGCGTGTCGTCGCCTGCTTCTCGATGGGGACATTATATACGTCTATAACGTTGTATATCCTAACCCAAAGCAACCTAACTTCTGGGATGTAATATTTTACAACATTCCTGACGCGTCGGTCCCTACTTCTCGGTGGGAACATTGTATACGTCTATAACGATATATGTCCTAACCTAAAGCAACCTAACAACTCGGATGTAATATTTTACAACATTCTGGCGTGTCGTCGCCTGCTTCTCGATGGGGACATTAGATACGTCTATAACGTTGTATATCCTAACCTAAGGGAACCTAACATCTCGGATGTAATATTTTACAACATTCTGGCGTGTCGTCGCCTTCTTCTCGAAGGGGACATTATATACGTCTATAACGTTGTACATCCTAACCCAAAGCAACCTATCTTCTGGGATGTAATATTTTACAACCTTTCTGGCATGTCGGTCCCCATGTCTCGGTGGGAACATTATATAAGTCTATAACGATATATATCCTAACCTAAAGCAATCTAACAACTCGGATGTAATAGTTTACCACATTCCTGGCGGTCCCTACATCACGGTGGGAACATTCTATACGTCTATAACGTTGTATATCCTAACCTAAGGGAACCTAACATGTCGAATGTAATATTTTACAACATTCTGGCGTGTCGTCGCCTGCTTCTCAAAGGGGACATTATATACGTCTATAACGTTGTATATCCTAACCCAACGCAACCTAACATCTGGGATGTAATATTTTACAACATTCATGACGCGTCGGCCCCTATTTCTCGGTGGGAACATTATATACGTCTATCACGTTATATATCCTAGCATAAGGCAACCTAACATCTCGGGTGTAATATTTTACAACATTCATGACGCGTCGGCCTCTATTTCTCGGTGGGAATATTATATACGTCTACAACGTTATATATCCTAGCCTAAGGCGACCTAACATGTCGAATGTAATATTTTACATCATTCCTGTCGTGTCGGCCCGTAGTTCTCGGTGGTAACATTATATACGTCTATAAGGTTAGATATCCTAGCCTAAGGCAACCTAACATGTCGCATGTAATATTGTACAACATTCCTGGTGTGTCGTCACCTACTTCTGGATGGGGACATTATATACATCTATAACGTTGTACATCCTAACCTAAGGCAACCTAACATATCGGATGTAATATTTTACAACATTCCTGACGAGTCGGCCCCTATTTCTCGGTGGGAATATTATATACGTCTATAACGTTATATATCCTAGCCTAAGGCAACCTAACATCTCGGATGTAATATTTTACAACATTCCTGGCGTGTCGTCGCCTGCTTCTCGATGGGGACATTATATACGTCTATAACGTTGTATATCCTAACCCAAAGCAACCTAACTTCTGGGATGTAATATTTTACAACATTCCTGACGCGTCGGTCCCTACTTCTCGGTGGGAACATTGTATACGTCTATAACGATATATGTCCTAACCTAAAGCAACCTAACAACTCGGATGTAATATTTTACAACATTCTGGCGTGTCGTCGCCTGCTTCTCGATGGGGACATTAGATACGTCTATAACGTTGTATATCCTAACCTAAGGGAACCTAACATCTCGGATGTAATATTTTACAACATTCTGGCGTGTCGTCGCCTTCTTCTCGAAGGGGACATTATATACGTCTATAACGTTGTACATCCTAACCCAAAGCAACCTATCTTCTGGGATGTAATATTTTACAACCTTTCTGGCATGTCGGTCCCCATGTCTCGGTGGGAACATTATATAAGTCTATAACGATATATATCCTAACCTAAAGCAATCTAACAACTCGGATGTAATAGTTTACCACATTCCTGGCGGTCCCTACATCACGGTGGGAACATTCTATACGTCTATAACGTTGTATATCCTAACCTAAGGGAACCTAACATGTCGAATGTAATATTTTACAACATTCTGGCGTGTCGTCGCCTGCTTCTCAAAGGGGACATTATATACGTCTATAACGTTGTATATCCTAACCCAACGCAACCTAACATCTGGGATGTAATATTTTACAACATTCATGACGCGTCGGCCCCTATTTCTCGGTGGGAACATTATATACGTCTATCACGTTATATATCCTAGCATAAGGCAACCTAACATCTCGGGTGTAATATTTTACAACATTCCTGACGCGTCGGCCCCTACTTCTCGGTGGGAATATTATATACGTCTATAACGTTATATATCCTAGCCTAAGGCAACCTAACATGTCGAAAGTAATATTTTACAACATTCTGGCGTGTCGTCGCCTGCTTCTCGAAGGGGACATTATATACGTCTATAACGTTGTATATCCTAAATTAACGCAACCTAACATCTGGGATGTAATATTTTACAACATTCCTGACGCGTCGGTCCCTACCTCTCGGTGGGAACATTGTATACGTCTATAACGGAATATGTCAGAGCCTAAGGCAACCCAACATCTCGGATGTAATATTTTCCAACATTCCTGGCGTGTCGTCGCCTGCTTCTCGATGGGGACATTATATACGTCTATAACGTTGTATATTCTAACCCAAAGCAACCTAACTTCTGGGATGTAATATTTTACAACATTCCTGGCATGTCGGTCCCCACGTCTCGGCGGGAACATTATATAAGTCTATAACGATATATATCCTAACCTAAAGCAACCAAACAACTCGAATGTACTATTTTAGAACATTCTTGGCATGTCGGTCCCTACATCTCGGTGGGAACATTCTATACGTCTATAACGTTGTATATCCTAACTTAAGGGAACCTAACATTTCGGGTGTAATATTTTACAACATTCCTGACGCGTCGGCCCCTATTTCTCGGTGGGAATATTATATACGTCTATAACGTTGTATATTCTAACCTAAGGGAACCTAACATTTCGGGTGTAATATTTTGCAACATTCCTGACGCGTCGGTCCCTATTTCTCGGTGGGAATATTATGTACATCTATAACGTTACATATCCTAGACTAAGGCAACCTAACATGTCGAATGTAATATTTTACAACATTCTGGCGTGTCGTCGCCTGCTTCTCGATGGGGACATTATATACGTCTATAACGTTGTATATCCTAACCCAAAGCAACCTATCTTCTGGGATGTAATATTTTACAACCTTTCTGGCATGTCGGTCGCCACGTCTCGGTGGGAACATTATATAAGTCTATAACGATATATATCCTAACCTAAAGCAACCTAACAACTCGGATGTAATAGTTTACCACATTCCTGGCGGTCCCTACATCTCGGTGGGAAAATTCTATACGTCTATAACGTTGTATATCCTAACCTAAGGGAACCTAACATCTCGGGTGTAATATTTTACAACATTCCTGACGCGTCGGCCCCTATTTCTCGGTGGGAACATTATATACGTCTATCACGTTATATATCCTAGCATAAGGCAACCTAACATATCGGATGTAATATTTTACAACAGTCCTGACGCGTCGGCCCCTATTTCTCGGTGGGAATATTATATACGTCTATAACGTTATATATCCTAGCCTAAGGCAACCTAACATGTCGAATGTAATATTTTACAACATTCTGGAGTGTCGTCGCCTGCTTCTCAAAGGAGACATTATATACGTCTATAACGTTGTATATCCTAACCTAACGCAACCTAACATCTCGGATGTAATATTTTACAACATTCCTGGCGTGTCGTCGCCTGCTTCTCGATGGGGACATTAGATACGTCTATAACTTTGTATATCCTAACCTAAGGGAACATAACATCTCGGACGTAATATTTTACAACATTCTGGCGTGTCGTCGCCTGCTTCTCAAAGGGGACATTATATACGTCTATAACGTTGTATATCCTAACCTAACGCAACCTAACATCTGGGATGTAATATTTTACAACATTCATGACGCGTCGGCCTCTATTTCTCGGTGGGAATATTATATACGTCTACAACGTTATATATCCTAGCCTAAGGCGACCTAACATGTCGAATGTAATATTTTACATCATTCCTGTCGTGTCGGCCCGTAGTTCTCGGTGGTAACATTATATACGTCTATAAGGTTAGATATCCTAGCCTAAGGCAACCTAACATGTCGCATGTAATATTGTACAACATTCCTGGTGTGTCGTCACCTACTTCTGGATGGGGACATTATATACATCTATAACGTTGTACATCCTAACCTAAGGCAACCTAACATATCGGATGTAATATTTTACAACATTCCTGACGAGTCGGCCCCTATTTCTCGGTGGGAATATTATATACGTCTATAACGTTATATATCCTAGCCTAAGGCAACCTAACATCTCGGATGTAATATTTTACAACATTCCTGGCGTGTCGTCGCCTGCTTCTCGATGGGGACATTATATACGTCTATAACGTTGTATATCCTAACCCAAAGCAACCTAACTTCTGGGATGTAATATTTTACAACATTCCTGACGCGTCGGCCCCTATTTCTCGGTGGGAATATTATGTACATCTATAACGTTACATATCCTAGACTAAGGCAACCTAACATGTCGAATGTAATATTTTACAACATTCTGGCGTGTCGTCGCCTGCTTCTCGAAGGGGACATTAGATACGTCTATAACGTTGTATATCCTAACCTAAGGGAACCTAACATCTCGGATGTAATATTTTACAACATTCTGGCGTGTCGTCGCCAGCTTCTCGATGGGGACATTATATACGTCTATAACGTTGTATATCCTAACCTAAGGGAACCTAACATCTCGGGTGTAATATTTTACAACATTCCTGACGCGTCGGCCCCTATTTCTCGGTGGGAATATTATATACGTCTATAACGTTATATATCCTAACGTAAGGAAACATAACATCTCGGATGTAATATTTTACAACATTCCTGGCGTGTCGTCGCCTGCTTCTCGATGGGGACATTTTATACGTCTATAACGTTATATATCCTAGCCTAAGGCAACCTAACATGTCGAATGTAATATTTTACAATATTCTGGCGTGTCGTCGCCTGCTTCTCGATGGGGACATTAGATACGTCTATAACGTTGTATATCCTAATCTAAGGGAACCTAACATCTCGGACGTAATATTTTGCAACATTCTGGCGTGTCGTCGCCTTCTTCTTGATGGGGACATTATATACGTCTATAACGTTGTATATCCTAACCCAAAGCAACCAAACTTCTGGGATGTAATATTTTACAACATTCCTGGCATGTCGGCCCCCACGTCTCGGTGGGAACATTATATAATTCTATAACGATATATATCCTAACCTAAAGAAACCAAACAACTCGAATGTAATATTTTAGAACATTCCTGGCATGTCGGTCCCTACATCTCGGTGGGAACATTCTATACGTCTATAACGTTGTATATCCTAACCTAAGGGAACCTAACATTTCGGGTGTAATATTTTACATCATTCCTGACGCGTCGGCCCCTATTTCTCGGTGGGAATATTATATACGTCTATAACGTTGTATATCCTAACCTAAGGGAACCTAACAGTTCGGGTGTAATATTTTGCAACATTCCTGACGCGTCGGTCCCTATTTCTCGGGGGAAATATTATATACGTCTATAACGTTATATATCCTAGCCTAAGGCAACCTAACATGTCGAATGTAATATTTTACAACATTCTGGCGTGTCGTCGCCTGCTTCTCAAAGGGGACATTATATACGTCTATAGCGTTGTATATCCTAACCTAAAGCAACCTAACTTCTGGCATGTAATATTTTACAACATTCCTGGCATGTCGGTCCCCACGTCTCGGTGGGAACATTATATGAGTCTATGACGATATATATCCTAACCTAAAGCAACCTAACAACTCGGATGTAATAGTTTACCACATTCCTGGCGGTCCCTACATCTCGGTGGGAAAATTCTATACGTCTATAACGTTGTATATCCTAACCTAAGGGAACCTAACATCTCGGGTGTAATATTTTACAACATTCCTGACGCGTCGGCCCCTATTTCTCGGTGGGAACATTATATACGTCTATCACGTTATATATCCTAGCATAAGGCAACCTAACATATCGGATGTAATATTTTACAACAGTCCTGACGCGTCGGCCCCTATTTCTCGGTGGGAATATTATATACGTCTATAACGTTATATATCCTAGCCTAAGGCAACCTAACATGTCGAATGTAATATTTTACAACATTCTGGAGTGTCGTCGCCTGCTTCTCAAAGGAGACATTATATACGTCTATAACGTTGTATATCCTAACCTAACGCAACCTAACATCTCGGATGTAATATTTTACAACATTCCTGGCGTGTCGTCGCCTGCTTCTCGATGGGGACATTATATACGTCTATAACGTTGTATATCCTAACCCAAAGCAACCAAACTTCTGGGATATAATATTTTACAACATTCCTGGCATGTCGGTCCCCACGTCTCGGTGGGAACATTATATAAGTCTATAACGATATATATCCTAACCTAAAGAAACCAAACAACTCGAATGTAATATTTTAGAACATTCCTGGCATGTCGGTCCCTACATCTCGGTGGGAACATTCTATACGTCTATAACGTTGTATATCCTAACCTAAGGGAACCTAACATTTCGGGTGTAATATTTTACATCATTCCTGACGCGTCGGCCCCTATTTCTCGGTGGGAATATTATATACGTCTATAACGTTGTATATCCTAACCTAAGGGAACCTAACAGTTCGGGTGTAATATTTTGCAACATTCCTGACGCGTCGGTCCCTATTTCTCGGGGGAAATATTATATACGTCTATAACGTTATATATCCTAGCCTAAGGCAACCTAACATGTCGAATGTAATATTTTACAACATTCTGGCGTGTCGTCGCCTGCTTCTCAAAGGGGACATTATATACGTCTATAGCGTTGTATATCCTAACCTAAAGCAACCTAACTTCTGGCATGTAATATTTTACAACATTCCTGGCATGTCGGTCCCCACGTCTCGGTGGGAACATTATATGAGTCTATGACGATATATATCCTAACCTAAAGCAACCTAACAACTCGGATGTAATAGTTTACCACATTCCTGGCGGTCCCTACATCTCGGTGGGAAAATTCTATACGTCTATAACGTTGTATATCCTAACCTAAGGGAACCTAACATCTCGGGTGTAATATTTTACAACATTCCTGACGCGTCGGCCCCTATTTCTCGGTGGGAACATTATATACGTCTATCACGTTATATATCCTAGCATAAGGCAACCTAACATATCGGATGTAATATTTTACAACAGTCCTGACGCGTCGGCCCCTATTTCTCGGTGGGAATATTATATACGTCTATAACGTTATATATCCTAGCCTAAGGCAACCTAACATGTCGAATGTAATATTTTACAACATTCTGGAGTGTCGTCGCCTGCTTCTCAAAGGAGACATTATATACTTCTATAACGTTGTATATCCTAACCTAACGCAACCTAACATCTCGGATGTAATATTTTACAACATTCCTGGCGTGTCGTCGCCTGCTTCTCGATGGGGACATTATATACGTCTATAACGTTGTATATCCTAACCCAAAGCAACCAAACTTCTGGGATATAATATTTTACAACATTCCTGGCATGTCGGTCCCCACGTCTCGGTGGGAACATTATATAAGTCTATAACGATATATATCCTAACCTAAAGAAACCAAACAACTCGAATGTAATATTTTAGAACATTCCTGGCATGTCGGTCCCTACATCTCGGTGGGAACATTCTATACGTCTATAACGTTGTATATCCTAACCTAAGGGAACCTAACATTTCGGGTGTAATATTTTACATCATTCCTGACGCGTCGGCCCCTATTTCTCGGTGGGAATATTATATACGTCTATAACGTTGTATATCCTAACCTAAGGGAACCTAACAGTTCGGGTGTAATATTTTGCAACATTCCTGACGCGTCGGTCCCTATTTCTCGGGGGAAATATTATATACGTCTATAACGTTATATATCCTAGCCTAAGGCAACCTAACATGTCGAATGTAATATTTTACAACATTCTGGCGTGTCGTCGCCTGCTTCTCAAAGGGGACATTATATACGTCTATAGCGTTGTATATCCTAACCTAAAGCAACCTAACTTCTGGCATGTAATATTTTACAACATTCCTGGCATGTCGGTCCCCACGTCTCGGTGGGAACATTATATGAGTCTATGACGATATATATCCTAACCTAAAGCAACCTAACAACTCGGATGTAATAGTTTACCACATTCCTGGCGGTCCCTACATCTCGGTGGGAAAATTCTATACGTCTATAACGTTGTATATCCTAACCTAAGGGAACCTAACATCTCGGGTGTAATATTTTACAACATTCCTGACGCGTCGGCCCCTATTTCTCGGTGGGAACATTATATACGTCTATCACGTTATATATCCTAGCATAAGGCAACCTAACATATCGGATGTAATATTTTACAACAGTCCTGACGCGTCGGCCCCTATTTCTCGGTGGGAATATTATATACGTCTATAACGTTATATATCCTAGCCTAAGGCAACCTAACATGTCGAATGTAATATTTTACAACATTCTGGAGTGTCGTCGCCTGCTTCTCAAAGGAGACATTATATACGTCTATAACGTTGTATATCCTAACCTAACGCAACCTAACATCTCGGATGTAATATTTTACAACATTCCTGGCGTGTCGTCGCCTGCTTCTCGATGGGGACATTATATACGTCTATAACGTTGTATATCCTAACCCAAAGCAACCAAACTTCTGGGATATAATATTTTACAACATTCCTGGCATGTCGGTCCCCACGTCTCGGTGGGAACATTATATAAGTCTATAACGATATATATCCTAACCTAAAGAAACCAAACAACTCGAATGTAATATTTTAGAACATTCCTGGCATGTCGGTCCCTACATCTCGGTGGGAACATTCTATACGTCTATAACGTTGTATATCCTAACCTAAGGGAACCTAACATTTCGGGTGTAATATTTTACATCATTCCTGACGCGTCGGCCCCTATTTCTCGGTGGGAATATTATATACGTCTATAACGTTGTATATCCTAACCTAAGGGAACCTAACAGTTCGGGTGTAATATTTTGCAACATTCCTGACGCGTCGGTCCCTATTTCTCGGGGGAAATATTATATACGTCTATAACGTTATATATCCTAGCCTAAGGCAACCTAACATGTCGAATGTAATATTTTACAACATTCTGGCGTGTCGTCGCCTGCTTCTCAAAGGGGACATTATATACGTCTATAGCGTTGTATATCCTAACCTAAAGCAACCTAACTTCTGGCATGTAATATTTTACAACATTCCTGGCATGTCGGTCCCCACGTCTCGGTGGGAACATTATATGAGTCTATGACGATATATATCCTAACCTAAAGCAACCTAACAACTCGGATGTAATAGTTTACCACATTCCTGGCGGTCCCTACATCTCGGTGGGAAAATTCTATACGTCTATAACGTTGTATATCCTAACCTAAGGGAACCTAACATCTCGGGTGTAATATTTTACAACATTCCTGACGCGTCGGCCCCTATTTCTCGGTGGGAACATTATATACGTCTATCACGTTATATATCCTAGCATAAGGCAACCTAACATATCGGATGTAATATTTTACAACAGTCCTGACGCGTCGGCCCCTATTTCTCGGTGGGAATATTATATACGTCTATAACGTTATATATCCTAGCCTAAGGCAACCTAACATGTCGAATGTAATATTTTACAACATTCTGGAGTGTCGTCGCCTGCTTCTCAAAGGAGACATTATATACGTCTATAACGTTGTATATCCTAACCTAACGCAACCTAACATCTCGGATGTAATATTTTACAACATTCCTGGCGTGTCGTCGCCTGCTTCTCGATGGGGACATTATATACGTCTATAACGTTGTATATCGTAACCCAAAGCAACCAAACTTCTGGGATATAATATTTTACAACATTCCTGGCATGTCGGTCCCCACGTCTCGGTGGGAACATTATATAAGTCTATAACGATATATATCCTAACCTAAAGAAACCAAACAACTCGAATGTAATATTTTAGAACATTCCTGGCATGTCGGTCCCTACATCTCGGTGGGAACATTCTATACGTCTATAACGTTGTATATCCTAACCTAAGGGAACCTAACATTTCGGGTGTAATATTTTACATCATTCCTGACGCGTCGGCCCCTATTTCTCGGTGGGAATATTATATACGTCTATAACGTTGTATATCCTAACCTAAGGGAACCTAACAGTTCGGGTGTAATATTTTGCAACATTCCTGACGCGTCGGTCCCTATTTCTCGGGGGAAATATTATATACGTCTATAACGTTATATATCCTAGCCTAAGGCAACCTAACATGTCGAATGTAATATTTTACAACATTCTGGCGTGTCGTCGCCTGCTTCTCAAAGGGGACATTATATACGTCTATAGCGTTGTATATCCTAACCTAAAGCAACCTAACTTCTGGCATGTAATATTTTACAACATTCCTGGCATGTCGGTCCCCACGTCTCGGTGGGAACATTATATGAGTCTATGACGATATATATCCTAACCTAAAGCAACCTAACAACTCGGATGTAATAGTTTACCACATTCCTGGCGGTCCCTACATCTCGGTGGGAAAATTCTATACGTCTATAACGTTGTATATCCTAACCTAAGGGAACCTAACATCTCGGGTGTAATATTTTACAACATTCCTGACGCGTCGGCCCCTATTTCTCGGTGGGAACATTATATACGTCTATCACGTTACATATCCTAGCATAAGGCAACCTAACATATCGGATGTAATATTTTACAACAGTCCTGACGCGTCGGCCCCTATTTCTCGGTGGGAATATTATATACGTCTATAACGTTATATATCCTAGCCTAAGGCAACCTAACATGTCGAATGTAATATTTTACAACATTCTGGAGTGTCGTCGCCTGCTTCTCAAAGGAGACATTATATACGTCTATAACGTTGTATATCCTAACCTAACGCAACCTAACATCTCGGATGTAATATTTTACAACATTCCTGGCGTGTCGTCGCCTGCTTCTCGATGGGGACATTATATACGTCTATAACGTTGTATATCCTAACCCAAAGCAACCAAACTTCTGGGATATAATATTTTACAACATTCCTGGCATGTCGGTCCCCACGTCTCGGTGGGAACATTATATAAGTCTATAACGATATATATCCTAACCTAAAGAAACCAAACAACTCGAATGTAATATTTTAGAACATTCCTGGCATGTCGGTCCCTACATCTCCGTGGGAACATTCTATACGTCTATAACGTTGTATATCCTAACCTAAGGGAACCTAACATTTCGGGTGTAATATTTTACATCATTCCTGACGCGTCGGCCCCTATTTCTCGGTGGGAATATTATATACGTCTATAACGTTGTATATCCTAACCTAAGGGAACCTAACAGTTCGGGTGTAATATTTTGCAACATTCCTGACGCGTCGGTCCCTATTTCTCGGGGGAAATATTATATACGTCTATAACGTTATATATCCTAGCCTAAGGCAACCTAACATGTCGAATGTAATATTTTACAACATTCTGGCGTGTCGTCGCCTGCTTCTCAAAGGGGACATTATATACGTCTATAGCGTTGTATATCCTAACCTAAAGCAACCTAACTTCTGGCATGTAATATTTTACAACATTCCTGGCATGTCGGTCCCCACGTCTCGGTGGGAACATTATATGAGTCTATGACGATATATATCCTAACCTAAAGCAACCTAACAACTCGGATGTAATAGTTTACCACATTCCTGGCGGTCCCTACATCTCGGTGGGAAAATTCTATACGTCTATAACGTTGTATATCCTAACCTAAGGGAACCTAACATCTCGGGTGTAATATTTTATAACATTCCTGACGCGTCGGCCCCTATTTCTCGGTGGGAACATTATATACGTCTATCACGTTATATATCCTAGCATAAGGCAACCTAACATATCGGATGTAATATTTTACAACAGTCCTGACGCGTCGGCCCCTATTTCTCGGTGGGAATATTATATACGTCTATAACGTTATATATCCTAGCCTAAGGCAACCTAACATGTCGAATGTAATATTTTACAACATTCTGGAGTGTCGTCGCCTGCTTCTCAAAGGAGACATTATATACGTCTATAACGTTGTATATCCTAACCTAACGCAACCTAACATCTCGGATGTAATATTTTACAACATTCCTGGCGTGTCGTCGCCTGCTTCTCGATGGGGACATTATATACGTCTATAACGTTGTATATCCTAACCCAAAGCAACCAAACTTCTGGGATATAATATTTTACAACATTCCTGGCATGTCGGTCCCCACGTCTCGGTGGGAACATTATATAAGTCTATAACGATATATATCCTAACCTAAAGAAACCAAACAACTCGAATGTAATATTTTAGAACATTCCTGGCATGTCGGTCCCTACATCTCGGTGGGAACATTCTATACGTCTATAACGTTGTATATCCTAACCTAAGGGAACCTAACATTTCGGGTGTAATATTTTACAACATTCCTGACGCGTCGGCCCCTATTTCTCGGTGGGAATATTATATACGTCTATAACGTTGTATATCCTAACCTAAGGGAACCTAACAGTTCGGGTGTAATATTTTGCAACATTCCTGACGCGTCGGTCCCTATTTCTCGGGGGGAATATTATATACGTCTATAACGTTACATATCCTAGCCTAAGGCAACCTAACATGTCGAATGTAATATTTTACAACATTCTGGCGTGTCGTCGCCTGCTTCTCAAAGGGGACATTATATACGTCTATAACGTTGTATATCCTAACCCAACGCAACCTAACATCTGGGATGTAATATTTTACAACATTCATGACGCGTCGGCCCCTATTTCTCGGTGGGAACATTATATACGTCTATCACGTTATATATCCTAGCATAAGGCAACCTAACATCTCGGGTGTAATATTTTACAACATTCCTGACGCGTCGGCCCCTACTTCTCGGTGGGAATATTATATACGTCTATAACGTTATATATCCTAGCCTAAGGCAACCTAACATGTCGAAAGTAATATTTTACAACATTCTGGCGTGTCGTCGCCTGCTTCTCGAAGGGGACATTATATACGTCTATAACGTTGTATATCCTAAATTAACGCAACCTAACATCTGGGATGTAATATTTTACAACATTCCTGACGCGTCGGTCCCTACTTCTCGGTGGGAACATTGTATACGTCTATAACGGAATATGTCCTAGCCTAAGGCAACCCAACATCTCGGATGTAATATTTTCCAACATTCCTGGCGTGTCGTCGCCTGCTTCTCGATGGGGACATTATATACGTCTATAACGTTGTATATTCTAACCCAAAGCAACCTAACTTCTGGGATGTAATATTTTACAACATTCCTGGCATGTCGGTCCCCACGTCTCGGCGGGAACATTATATAAGTCTATAACGATATATATCCTAACCTAAAGCAACCAAACAACTCGAATGTACTATTTTAGAACATTCTTGGCATGTCGGTCCCTACATCTCGGTGGGAACATTCTATACGTCTATAACGTTGTATATCCTAACTTAAGGGAACCTAACATTTCGGGTGTAATATTTTGCAACATTCCTGACGCGTCGGTCCCTATTTCTCGGGGGGAATATTATATACGTCTATAACGTTACATATCCTAGCCTAAGGCAACCTAACACCTCGGATGTAATATTTTACAACATTCCTGGCGTGTCGTCGCCTGCTTCTCGATGGGGACATTATATATGTCTATATCGTTGTATATCCTAACCCAAAGCAACTTAACTTCTGGGATGTAATATTTTGCAACATTCCTGGCATGTCGGTCCCCACGTCTCGGTGGGAACATTATATAAGTCTATAACGATATATGTCCTAACCTAAAGCAACCTAACATCTCGGATGTCATATTTTACAACATTCCTGGCATGTCGGTCCCTACATATCGGTGGGAACATTCTATACGTCTATAACGTCGTATATCCTAACCTAAGGGAACCTAACATTTCGGGTGTAATATTTTACAACATTCCTGACGCGTCGGCCCCTATTTCTCGGGGGGAATATTATATACGTCTATAACGTGACATATCCTGGCCTAAGGCAACCTAACATGTCGAATGTAATATTTTACAACATTCTGGCGTGTCGTCACCTACTTCTGGATGGGGACATTATATACATCTATAACGTTGTACATCCTAACCTAAGGCAACCTAACATATCGGATGTAATATTTTACAACATTCCTGACGCGTCGGCCCCTATTTCTCGGTGTGAACATTATATACGGCTATAACGTTATATATCCTAGCCTAAGGCAACCTAACATGTCGCATGTAATATTGTACAACATTCCTGGCCTGTCGTCGCCTGCTTCACGATGGGGACATTATATACGTCTATAACGTTGAACATCCTAACCTAAGGCAACCTAACATTTCGGATGTAATATTTAACAACATTCCTGGCATGTCGGTGCGATCGTCTTGGTGGGAACATTATATAAGTCTATAACGATACATATCCTAACCTAAAGCAACCTATCAACTCGGAGGTAATATTTTAGAACATTCCTGGCATGTCGGTCCCTACATCTCGGTGGGGACATTCTATACGTCTATAACGTTGTATATCCTAACCTAAGGGAACCTAACATCTCGGGTGTAATATTTTACAACATTCCTGCCGCGTCGGCCCCTATTTCTCGGTGGGAATATTATATACGTCTATAACGTTGTATATCCTAACCTAAGGGAACCTAACATTTCGGGTGTAATATTTTGCAACATTCCTGACGCGTCGGCCCCTATTTCTCGGGGGGGGGGGGGAATATTATATACGTCTATAACGTTACATATCCTAGCCTAAGGCAACCTAACATCTCGGATGTAATATTTTACAACATTCTGGCCTGTCGGTCCCCACGTCTCGATCTGGACATTATATACGTCTATAACGATATATATCCTAACCTAAAGCAACCTAACATCTCGGGTGTAATATTTTACAACATTCCTGACGCGTCTGCCCCTATTTCTCGGTGGGAACATTATATATGTCTATAACGTTATATATCCTAGGCTAAGGCGACCTGCTATGTCGAATGTAATATTTCACATCATTCCTGGCGTGTCGGCCCGTAGTTCTCGGTGATAACATTATATGCGTGTATAACATTATATATCCTAGCCTTAAGGAAACCTAACATGTCAAATGTAATATTTTACAACACTCCTGGCGTGTCGTCGCCTACTTCTGGATGAGGACATTATATACATCTATAACTTTGTATATCCTAACCGAAGACAACATAACGTCTGGGATATAATATTTGACAACATTCCTGGCTTGTCGTCGCCTGCTTCTCGATGGGGACATTATATACGTCTATAACGTTGTATATCCTAACCCAAAGCAACCTAACTTCTGGGATGTAATATTTTGCAACATTCCTGACGCGTCGGTCCCTATTTCTCGGGGGGAATATTATATACGTCTATAACGTTACATATCCTAGCCTAAGGCAACCTAACACCTCGGATGTAATATTTTACAACATTCCTGGCGTGTCGTCGCCTGCTTCTCGCTGGGGACATTATATATGTCTATATCGTTGTATATCCTAACCCAAAGCAACTTAACTTCTGGGATGTAATATTTTGCAACATTCCTGGCATGTCGGTCCCCACGTCTCGGTGGGAACATTATATAAGTCTATAACGATATATATCCTAACCTAAAGCAACCTAACATCTCGGATGTCATATTTTACAACTTTCCTGGCATGTCGGTCCCTACATATCGGTGGGAACATTCTATACGTCTATAACGTCGTATATCCTAACCTAAGGGAACCTAACATTTCGGGTGTAATATTTTACAACATTCCTGACGCGTCGGCCCCTATTTCTCGGGGGGAATATTATATACGTCTATAACGTGACATATCCTGGCCTAAGGCAACCTAACATGTCGAATGTAATATTTTACAACATTCTGGCGTGTCGTCACCTACTTCTGGATGGGGACATTATATACATCTATAACGTTGTACATCCTAACCTAAGGCAACCTAACATATCGGATGTAATATTTTACAACATTCCTGACGCGTCGGCCCCTATTTCTCGGTGGGAATATTATATACGTCTATAACGTTATATATCCTAGCCTAAGGCAACCTAACATGTCGAATATAATATTTTACAACATTCTGGCGTGACGTTGCCTGCTTCTCAAAGGGGACATTATATACGTCTATAACATTGTATATCCTAACCCAAAGCAACCTAACTTCTGGGACGTAATATTTTACAACATTCCTGGCATGTCGGTCCCCACGTCTCGGTGGGAACATTATATAAGTCTATAACGATATATATCCTAGCCTAAGGCAACCTAACAAGTCGAATGTAATATTTTACAACATTCTGGCGTGTCGTCGCCTGCTTCTCAAAGGGGACATTATATACGTCTATAACGTTGTATATCCTAACCCAACGCAACCTAACATCTGGGATGTAATATTTTACAACATTCATGACGCGTCGGCCCCTATTTCTCGGTGGGAACATTATATACGTCTATCACGTTATATATCCTAGCATAAGGCAACCTAACATATCGGATGTAATATTTTACAACAGTCCTGACGCGTCGGCCCCTATTTCTCGGTGGGAATATTATATACGTCTATAACGTTATATATCCTAGCCTAAGGCAACCTAACATGTCGAATGTAATATTTTACAACATTCTGGAGTGTCGTCGCCTGCTTCTCAAAGGGGACATTATATACGTCTATAACGTTGTATATCCTAACCTAACGCAACCTAACATCTGGGATGTAATATTTTACAACATTCCTGACGCGTCGGCCCCTATTTCTCGGTGTGAGCATTATATACGTCTATAACGTTATATATCCTAGCCTAAGGCAACCTAACATGTCGAAAGTAGTATTTTACAACATTCCTGGCGTGTCGTCGCCTACTTCGCGATGGGGACATTATATACATCTATAACGTTGTATATCCTAACCTAAGGGAACCTAACATTTCGGGTGTAATGTTTTACAACATTCCTGACGCGTCGGCCCCTATTTCTCTGTGGGAACATTATATATGTCTATAACGTTATATATCCTAGCCTAAGGCGACCTAACATGTCGAATGTAATATTTTACATCATTCCTGACGTGTCGGCCCGTAGTTCTCGGTGGTAACATTATATACGTCTATAAGGATAGATATCCTAGCCTAAGGCAACCTATCATGTCGCATGTAATATTGTACAACATTCCTGGCGTGTCGTCACCTACTTCTGGATGGGGACATTATATACATCTATAACGTTGTACATCCTAACCTAAGGCAACCTAACATTTCGGATGTAATATTTAACAACATTCCTGGCTTGTCGTCGCCTGCTTCTCGATGGGGACATTATATACGTCTATAAAGTTGTATATCCTAACCCAAAGCAACCTAACTTCTGGGATGTAATATTTTGCAACATTCCTGGCATGTCGGTCCCCACGTCTCGGGGGGAACATTATATAAGTCTACAACGATATATATCCTAACCTAAAGCAAGCTAACATCTCGGATGTAATATTTTACAACATTCCTGGCATGTCGGACCCTACTTCTCGGTGGGAACATTATATACGTCTATATCGTTGTATATGCTAACCTAAGGGAACCTAACATCTGGGATGTAATATTTTACAACATTCCTGACGCGTCGGCCCCTATTTCTCGGTGGGAACATTATATATGTCTATAACGTTATATATCCTAGCCTAAGGCAACCTAACATGTCGAAAGTAATATTTTACAACATTCCTGGCGTGTCGTCGCCTGCTTCTCAAAGGGGACATTATATACGTCTATAACGTTGTATATCCTAACCCAAAGCAACCAAACTTCTGGGATGTAATGTTTTACAACATTCCTGGCATGTTGGTCCCCACGTCTCGGTGGGAACATTATATAAGTCTATGACGATATACATCCTAACCTAAAGCTACCAAACAACTCGAATGTAATATTTTAGAACATTCCTGGCATGTCGGTCCCTACATCTCGGTGGGAACATTCTATACGTCTATAACGTTGTATATCCTAACCTAAGGAAACCTAACATTTCGGGTGTAATATTTTACAACATTCCTGACGCGTCGGTCCCTATTTCTCGGTGCGAATATTATATACGTCTATAACGTTGTATATCCTAACCTAAGGGAACCTAACACTTCGGGTGTAATATTTTGCGTCATTCCTGACGCGTCGGCCCCTATTTATCGGTGGGAATATTATATACGTCTATAACGTTATATATCCTAGCCTAAGGCAACCTAACATGTCGAATGTAATATTCTACAACATTCTGGCGTGTCGTCGCCTGCTTCTCAAAGGGGACATTATATACGTCTATAACATTGTATATCCTAACCCAAAGCAACCTAACTTCTGGGATGTAATATTTTACAACATTCCTGGCATGTCGGTCCCCACGTCTCGGTGGGAACATTATATAAGTCTATAACGATATATATCCTAACCTAAAGCAACCTAACAACTCGAATGTAATATTTTAGAATATTCCTGGCATGTCAGTCCCTACATCTCGGTGGGAACATTCTATACGTCTATAACGTCGTATATCCTATCCTAAGGGAACCTAACATTTCGGGTGTAATATTTTACAACATTCCTGACGCGTCGGCCCCTATTTCTCGGTGGGAATATTATATACTTCTATAACGTTGTATATCCTAACGTAAGGCAACACAACATCACGGATGTAATATTTTACAACATTCCTGACGCGTCGGCCCCTATTTCTCAGTGTGAATATTATATACGTCTATAACGTTATACATCCTAGCCTAAGGCAACTTAACATGTCGAATGTAATATTTTACAACATTCTGGCGTGTCGTCGCCTGCTTCTCGATGGGGACATTAGATACGTCTATAACTTTGTATATCCTAACCTAAGGGAACCTAACATCTCGGACGTAATATTTTACAACATTCTGGCGTGTCGTCGCCTTCTTCTTGATGGGGACATTATATACGTCTATAACGTTGTATATCCTAACCCAAAGCAACCAAACTTCTGGGATGTAATATTTTACAACATTCCTGGCATGTCGGTCCCCACGTCTCGGTGGGAACGTTATATAAGTCTATAACGATATATATCCTAACCTAAAGCAACCAAACAACTCGAATGTAATATTTTAGAACATTCCTGGCATGTCGGTCCCTACATCTCGGTGGGAACATTCTATACGTCTATAACGTCGTATATCCTAACCTAAGGGAACCTAACATTTCGGGTGTAATATTTTACAACATTCCTGACGCGTCGGCCCCTATTTCTCGGTGGGAATATTATATACTTCTATAACGTTATAGATCCTAACGTGAGGCAACATAACATCACGGATGTAATATTTTACAACATTCCTGACGCGTCGGCCCCTATTTCTCGGTGGGAACATTATATACGTCTATAACGTTATATATCCTAGCCTAAGGCAACCTAACATGTCGAATGTAATATTTTATAACATTCTGGCGTGTCGTCGCCTGCTTCTCAAAGGGGACATTATATACGTCTATAACGTTGTATATCCTAACCTAAGGCAACCTAACATATCGGATGTAATATTTTACAACATTCCTGGCGTGTCGTCGCCTGCTTCTCGATGGGGACATTATATACGTCTATAACGTTGTATATCCTAACCCAAAGCAACCTAACTTCTGGGATGTAATATTTTACAACATTCCTGGCATGTCGGTCCCTACTTCTCGGTGGGAACATTATATAAGTCTATAACGATATATATCCTGTCCTAAAGCAACCTAACAACTCGGATGTAATATTTTAGAACATTCCTGGCATGTCAGTCCCTACATCTCGGTGGGGACATTCTATACGTCTATAACGTTGTATATCCTAACCTAAGGGATCCTAACATTTCGGATGTAATATTTTACAACATTCCTGGCATGTCGGTCCCTACTTCTCGGTGGGAACATTCTATACGTCTATAACGTTGTATATCCTAACCTAAGGGAACCTAACATCTCGGGTGTAATATTTTACATCATTCCTGACGTGTCGGCCCGTAGTTCTCGGTGGTAACATTATATAAGTCTATAAGGTTAGATATCCTAGCCTAAGGCAACCTAACATGTCGCATGTAATATTGTACAACATTCCTGGCGTGTCGTCACCTACTTCTGGATGGGGACATTATATACATCTATAACGTTGTACATCCCAACCTAAGGCAACCTAACATATCGGATGTAATATTTTACAACATTCCTGACGCGTCGGCCCCTATTTCTCGGTGGGAATATTATATACGTCTATAACGTTATATATCCTAGCCTAAGGCAACACAACATCTCGGATGTAATATTTTACAACATTCCTGGCGTGTCGTCTCCTGCTTCTCGATGGGGACATTATATACGTCTATAACGTTGTATATCCTATCCTAACGCAACCTAACATCTGGGATGTAATATTTTACAACATTCCTGACGCGTCGGCCCCTATTTCTCGGTGGGAATATTATATACGTCTACAACGTTATATATCCTAGCCTAAGGCGACCTAACATGTCGAATGTAATATTTTACATCATTCCTGTCGTGTCGGCCCGTAGTTCTCGGTGGTAACATTATATACGTCTATAAGGTTAGATATCCTAGCGTAAGGCAACCTAACATGTCGCATGTAATATTGTACAACATTCCTGGTGTGTCGTCACCTACTTCTGCATGGGAACATTATATACATCTATAACGTTGTACATCCCAACCTAAGGCAACCTAACATATCGGATGTAATATTTTACAACATTCCTGACGCGTCGGCCCCTATTTCTCGGTGGGAATATTATATACGTCTATAACGTTATATATCCTAGCCTAAGGCAACCTAACATGTCGAATGTAATATTTTATAACATTCTGGCGTGTCGTCGCCTGCTTCTCAAAGGGGACATTATATACGTCTATAACGTTGTATATCCTAACCTAAGGCAACCTAACATATCGGATGTAATATTTTACAACATTCCTGGCGTGTCGTCGCCTGCTTCTCTATGGGGACATTATATACGTCTATAACGTTGTATATCCTAACCCAAAGCAACCTAACTTCTGGGATGTAATATTTTACAACATTCCTGGCATGTCGGTCCCCACGTCTCGGTAGGAACATTATATAAGTCTATAACGATATATATCCTAACCTAAAGCAACCTAACAACTCGTGTGTAATATTTTACAACATTCCTGGCATGTCGGTCCATACATCTCGGGGGGAACATTCTATACGTCTATAACGTTGTATATCCAAACCCAAAGCAACCTAACTTCTGGGATGTAATATTTTGCAACATTCCTGGCATGTCGGTCCCCACGTCTGGGTGGGAACATTATATAAGTCTATAATGATATATATCCTAACCTAAAGCAACCTAACAACTCGTGTGTAATATTTTATAACATACCTGGCGTGTCGTCGCCTGCTTCTCGATGGGGACATTATATACGTCTATAACGTTGTATATCCTAAGCCAAAGCAACCTAACTTCTGGGATGTAATATTTTACAACATTTCTGGCATGTCGGTCCCTACTTCTCGGTGGGAACATTCTATACGTCTATAACGTTGTATATCCTAACCTAAGGGAACCTAACATCTCGGGTGTAATATTTTACATCATTCCTGACGTGTCGGCCCGTAGTTCTCGGTGGTAACATTATATAAGTCTATAAGGTTAGATATCCTAGCCTAAGGCAACCTAACATGTCGCATGTAATATTGTACAACATTCCTGGCGTGTCGTCACCTACTTCTGGATGGGGACATTATATACATCTATAACGTTGTACATCCTAACCTAAGGCAACCTAACATATCGGATGTAATATTTTACAACATTCCTGACGCGTCGGCCCCTATTTCTTGGTGGGAATATTATATACGTCTATAACGTTATATATCCTAGCCTAAGGCAACCTAACATGTCGAATGTAATATTTTATAACATTCTGGCGTGTCGTCGCCTGCTTCTCAAAGGGGACATTATATACGTCTATAACGTTGTATATCCTAACCTAAGGCAACCTAACATATCGGATGTAATATTTTACAACATTCCTGGCGTGTCGTCGCCTGCTTCTCGATGGGGACATTATATACGTCTATAACGTTGTATATCCTAACCCAAAGCAACATAACTTCTGGGATGTAATATTTTACAACATTCCTGGCATGTCGGTCCCCACGTCTCGGTAGGAACATTATATAAGTCTATAACGATATATATCCTAACCTAAAGCAACCTAACAACTCGTGTGTAATATTTTACAACATTCCTGGCATGTCGGTCCATACATCTCGGTGGGAACATTCTATACGTCTATAACGTTGTATATCCTAACCCAAAGCAACCTAACTTCTGGGATGTAATATTTTGCAACATTCCTGGCATGTCGGTCCCCACGTCTGGGTGGGAACATTATATAAGTCTATAACGATATATATCCTAACCTAAAGCAACCTAACAACTCTGGTGTAATATTTTATAACATACCTGGCGTGTCGTCGCCTGCTTCTCGATGGGGACATTATATACGTCTATAACGTTGTATATCCTAACCCAAAGCAACCTAACTTCTGGGATGTAATATTTTACAACATTCCTGGCATGTCGGTCCCCACGTCTCGGTGGGAACATTATATAAGTCTATAACGATATATATCCTGTCCTAAAGCAACATAACAACTCGGATGTAATATTTTAGAACATTCCTGGCATGTCGGTCCCTACATCTCGGTGGGGACATTCTATACGTCTATAACGTTGTATATCCTAACCTAAGGGATCCTAACATTTCGGATGTAATATTTTACAACATTCCTGGCATGTCGGTCCCTACATCTCGGTGTGGACATTCTATACGTCTATAACGTTGTATATCCTAACCTAAGGGAACCTAACATTTCGGGTGTAATATTTTGCGTCATTCCTGACGCGTCGGCCCCTATTTCTCGGTGGGAATATTATATACGTCTATAACGTTATATATCCTAGCCTAAGGCAACCTAACATGTCGAATGTAATATTTTACAACATTCTGGCGTGTCGTCGCCTGCTTCTCAAAGGGGACATTATATACGTCTGTAACATTGTATATCCTAACCCAAAGCAACCTAACTTCTGGGATGTAATATTTTACAACATTCCTGGCTTGTCGGTCCCCACGTCTCGGTGGGAACATTATATAAGTCTATAACGATATATATCCTAACCTAAAGCAAGCTAACATCTCGGATGTAATATTTTACAACATTCCTGGCATGTCGGTCCCTACATCTCGGTGGGGACATTATATACATCTATAACGTTGTACATCCTAACCTAAGGCAAACTAACATATCGGATGTAATATTTTACAACATTCCTGACGCGTCGGCCCCTATTTCTTGGTGGGAATATTATATACGTCTATAACGTTATATATCCTAGCCTAAGGCAACCTAACATGTCGAATGTAATATTTTATAACATTCTGGCGTGTCGTCGCCTGCTTCTCGATGGGGACATTATATACGTCTATAACGTTGTATATCCTAACCCAAAGCAACATAACTTCTGGGATGTAATATTTTACAACATTCCTGGCATGTCGGTCCCCACGTCTCGGTAGGAACATTATATAAGTCTATAACGATATATATCCTAACCTAAAGCAACCTAACAACTCGTGTGTAATATTTTACAACATTCCTGGCATGTCGGTCCATACATCTCGGTGGGAACATTCTATACGTCTATAACGTTGTATATCCTAACCCAAAGCAACCTAACTTCTGGGATGTAATATTTTGCAACATTCCTGGCATGTCGGTCCCCACGTCTGGGTGGGAACATTATATAAGTCTATAACGATATATATCCTAACCTAAAGCAACCTAACAACTCTGGTGTAATATTTTATAACATACCTGGCGTGTCGTCGCCTGCTTCTCGATGGGGACATTATATACGTCTATAACGTTGTATATCCTAACCCAAAGCAACCTAACTTCTGGGATGTAATATTTTACAACATTCCTGGCATGTCGGTCCCCACGTCTCGGTGGGAACATTATATAAGTCTATAACGATATATATCCTGTCCTAAAGCAACATAACAACTCGGATGTAATATTTTAGAACATTCCTGGCATGTCGGTCCCTACATCTCGGTGGGGACATTCTATACGTCTATAACGTTGTATATCCTAACCTAAGGGATCCTAACATTTCGGATGTAATATTTTACAACATTCCTGGCATGTCGGTCCCTACATCTCGGTGTGGACATTCTATACGTCTATAACGTGGTATATCCTAACCTAAGGGAACCTAACATTTCGGGTGTAATATTTTGCGTCATTCCTGACGCGTCGGCCCCTATTTCTCGGTGGGAATATTATATACGTCTATAACGTTATATATCCTAGCCTAAGGCAACCTAACATGTCGAATGTAATATTTTACAACATTCTGGCGTGTCGTCGCCTGCTTCTCAAAGGGGACATTATATACGTCTGTAACATTGTATATCCTAACCCAAAGCAACCTAACTTCTGGGATGTAATATTTTACAACATTCCTGGCTTGTCGGTCCCCACGTCTCGGTGGGAACATTATATAAGTCTATAACGATATATATCCTAACCTAAAGCAAGCTAACATCTCGGATGTAATATTTTACAACATTCCTGGCATGTCGGTCCCTACATCTCGGTGGGGACATTCTATACGTCTATAACGTTGTATATCCTAACCTAAGGGATCCTAACATTTCGGGTGTAATATTTTGCAACATTCCTGACGCGTCGGACCCTATTTCTCGGTGGGAATATTATATACGCCTATAACGTTATATATCCTAGCCTAAGGCAACCTAACATATCTGATGTAATATTTTACAACATTCCTGACGCGTCGGCCCCTTTTTCTCGGTGGGAATATTATATACGTCTATAACGTTATATATCCTAGCCTAAGGCAACCTAACATGTCGAATGTAATATTTTATAACATTCTGGCGTGTCGTCGCCTGCTTCTCGATGGGGACATTATATACGTCTATAACGTTGTATATCCTAACCCAAAGCAACCTAACTTCTGGGATGTAATATTTTACAACATTCCTGGCATGTCGGTGCCCACGTCTCGGTGGGAACATTATATAAGTCTATACCGATATATATCCTGTCCTAAAGCAACCTAACAACTCGGATGTAATATTTTAGAACATTCCTGGCATGTCGGTCCCTACATCTCGGTGGGGACATTCTATACGTCTATAACGTTGTATATCCTAACCTAAGGGATCCTAACATTTCGGATGTAATATTTTACAACATTCCTGGCATGTCGGTCTCTACATCTCGGTGGGAACATTCTATACGTCTATAACGTTGTATATCCTAACCTAAGGGAACCTAACATCTCGGGTGTAATATTTTACATCATTCCTGACGTGTCGGCCCGTAGTTCTCGGTGGTAACATTATGTAAGTCTATAAGGTTAGATATCCTAGCCTAAGGCAACCCAACATGTCGAATGTAATATTTTACAACATTCTGGCGTGTCGTCGCCTGCTTCTCGAAGGGAACATTATATACGTCTATAACGTTCTATATCCTAACCTAACGCATCCTAACATCTGGGATGTAATATTTTACAACATTCCTGACGCGTCGGCCCCTATTTCTCGGTGTGAACATTATATACGTCTATAACGTTACATATCCTAGCCAAAGGCAACCTAACATGTCGAAAGTAATATTTTACAACATTCCTGGCGTGTCGTCGCCTACTTCGCGATGGGGACATTATAAACATCTATAACGTTGTATATCCTAACCTAAGGCAACATAACATCTCGGATGTAATATTTTACAACATTCCTGGCGTGTCGTCGCCTGCTTCTCGATGGGGACATTATATACGTCTATAACGTTGTATATCCTAACCCAAAGCAACCTAACTTCTGGGATGTAATATTTTACAACATTCCTGGCATGTCGGTCCCCACGTCTGGGTGGGAACATTATATAAGTCTATAACGATATATATCCTAACCTAAAGCCACCTAACAACTCGTGTGTAATATTTTATAACATTCCTGGCGTGTCGTCGCCTGCTTCTCGATGGGGACATTATATACGTCTATAACGTTGTATATCCTAACCCAAAGCAACATAACTTCTGGGATGTAATATTTTACAACATTCCTGGCATGTCGGTCCCCACGTCTCGGTGGGAACATTATATAAGTCTATAACGATATATATCCTAACCTAAAGCAACCTAACATCTCGGAGGTAATATTTTCTAACATTCCTGGCATGTCGGTCCCTACATCTCGGTGGGGACATTCTATACGTCTATAACGTTGTATATTCTAACCTAAGGGAACCTAACATTTCGGGTGTAATATTTTGCAACATTCCTGACGCGTCGGCCCCTATTTCTCGGTGGGAATATTATATACGTCTATAACGTTATATATCCTAGCCTAAGGCAACCTAACATATCGGATGTAATATTTTACAACATTCCTGGCGTGTCGTCGCATACTTCGCGATGGGGACATTATAAACATCTATAACGTTGTATATCCTAACCTAAGGCAACCTAACATCTCGGATGTAATATTTTACAACATTCCTGGCGTGTCGTCTCCTGCTTCTCGATAGGGACATTATATACGTCTATAACGTTGTATATCCTAACCCAAAGCAACATAACTTCTGGGATGTAATATTTTACAACATTCCTGGCATGTCGGTCCCCACGTCTCGGTGGGAACATTATATAAGTCTATAACGATATATATCCTAACCTAAAGCAACCTAACATCTCGGAGGTAATATTTTCGAACATTCCTGGCATGTCGGTCCCTACATCTCGGTGGGGACATTCTATACGTCTATAACGTTGTATATCCTAACCTAAGGGAACCTAACATTTCGGGTGTAATATTTTGCAACATTCCTGACGCGTCGGCCCCTATTTCTCGGTGGGAATATTATATACGTCTATAACGTTATATATCCTAGCCTAAGGCAACCCAACATGTCGAATGTAATATTTTACAACATTCTGGCGTGTCGTCGCCTGCTTCTCGAAGGGAACATTATATACGTCTATAACGTTCTATATCCTAACCTAACGCAACCTAACATCTGGGATGTAATATTTTACAACATTCCTGACGCGTCGGCCCCTATTTCTCGGTGTGAACATTATATACGTCTATAACGTTACATATCCTAGCCTAAGGCAACCTAACATGTCGAAAATAATATTTTACAACATTCCTGGCGTGTCGTCGCCTACTTCGCGATGGGGACATTATAAACATCTATAACGTTGTATATCCTAACCTAAGGCAACATAACATCTCGGATGTAATATTTTACAACATTCCTGGCGTGTCGTCGCCTGCTTCTCGATGGGGACATTATATACGTCTATAACGTTGTATATCCTAACCCAAAGCAACCTAACTTCTGGGATGTAATATTTTACAACATTCCTGGCATGTCGGTCCCCACGTCTGGGTGGGAACATTATATAAGTCTATAACGATATATATCCTAACCTAAAGCCACCTAACAACTCGTGTGTAATATTTTATAACATTCCTGGCGTGTCGGTCCCCACGTCTCGGTGGGTACATTATATAAGTCTATAACGATATATATCCTAACCTAAAGCAACCTAACATCTCGGAGGTAATATTTTCGAACATTCCTGGCATGTCGGTCCCTACATCTCGGTGGGGACATTCTATACGTCTATAACGTTTTATATTCTAACCTAAGGGAACCTAACATTTCGGGTGTAATATTTTGCAACATTCCTGACGCGTCGGCCCCTATTTCTCGGTGGGAATATTATATACGTCTATAACGTTATATATCCTAGCCTAAGGCAACCTAACATATCGGATGTAATATTTTACAACATTCCTGGCGTGTCGTCGCATACTTCGCGATGGGGACATTATAAACATCTATAACGTTGTATATCCTAACCTAAGGCAACCTAACATCTCGGATGTAATATTTTACAACATTCCTGGCGTGTCGTCGCCTGCTTCTCGATGGGGACATTATATACGTCTATAACGTTGTATATCCTAACCCAAAGCAATCTAACTTCTGGGATGTAATATTTTACAACATTCCTGGCATGTCGGTCCCCACGTCTCGGTGGGTACATTATATAAGTCTATAACGATATATATCCTAACCTAAAGCAACCTAACATCTCGGAGGTAATATTTTCGAACATTCCTGGCATGTCGGTCCCTACATCTCGGTGGGGACATTCTATACGTCTATAACGTTGTATATCCTAACCTAAGGGAATCTAACATTTCGGGTGTAATATTTTGCAACATTCCTGACGCGTCGGCCCCTATTTTTCGGTGGGAATATCATATACGTCTATAACGTTATATATCCTAGCGTAAGGCAATCCTAACAGGTCGAATGTAATATTTTACAACATTCCTAGCGCGTCGGCCCCTACTTCTCGGTTGGAACATTATATAAGTCAATAACGTTATATATCCTAGCCTTAGGCAACCTAACATGTCGAATGTAATATTTTACAACATTCCTGGCTCGTCCGCTCTTACTTCTCGGTGGGAACATTATATACGTCTATAACGTTATATATCCTAACCTAAGGCAACCTAACATCTCGGGTGTAATATTTTACTATATTCCTGGCATGTCGGCCCCTACTCCTCGGTGGGAACATTATATACGTCTATAACGCTATATATCCTAGCCTAAGGCAACCTAACATCTAAGATGTAATATTTTACTACATTCCTGGCGCGCTGGCCCCTACTTCTC